>CM060108.1:52801451-52921451 GCA_030522415.1 Channallabes apus | reverse complement strand
TTCACTGAACCTCAAAACCTAATGAATTGATTACACTCGATTCATGAATCGCTCCAGACTTATTTACATTAAGAGTCACTTCAAATAAACATGAATGATTCTATGCGTTATTCTTCCTCCTCCGTTTAGTTTCCTCATCAGGAGACGACTTTATAAACTTTACTCCAGATGTTTTTAGTTCAGCTTATAACAGCAGCCAACTGTTTTACAACAGAGTGAAGAAAAATCAATTCTTTGATTTATTTTCAGAGAGAACGATTCGCTCACACAAAGTCGCTGTGATGAACGAGTCTCTTATTCAGACGTTTAGCTGAGGATATTATAGCCTGAGAGTAAAAATGTCAGGTGAAAATGTTTGAGATTTCATTGTGATTCAGGAGAGATTCATGATGAACAGTATTAAATTTCACTGACCGAGAGTCAAACCGAGCAACGCCAAAGTGTCGTTTGAAGACAAAAACATTCTTTTCTATTTGTTACTTATGTGTTGCATTGTTTTTTTTTTAATTTAATTGATTTTTTAAAAATTGAGTAATTTTTAAAGAATGATGTGATTCCTATCCTAAGTGATTCATTCTCACTGACTCTGGACTGATAGCACAAACGAAACTTCAGTTGGTAAGTTTCTCGCCCACCATGCGGAAGGTCGGGGTTCGATTCCCAGTTATTGACCAAACCCCAGCCACAGTCCCAAGCCTGAATGAAATGGGAGGGTTGCATCATGAAGGAGGAAGCTTGTGTGCAGATCGGCTGGTCCGCTGTGGCGACGCCTTGCCAGGAGCAGCCGAAAGACCAACAACATCTGTAAAGCTGCTCTGCGACTATGAGTTACTGCGACTATGAGTTACTGTTAAACGCACTACACAGATACAATTTAATTGAATAAGGAGCATGAACCAATGAACCAACTGGATTTGATTCAACTCAAATGAATCAAGAGCCATTTGAAGAGAACATGATATTAACTCACATTGGTTTCACGTTTATGAAGAACGATGTGATTTGTGATTTCAGCGATTCGCTCGTGTGTTAAAGTCATAATGAACATCATTACAATCAACCCACCTTTTCCAAATGTTACCATTTTCTAAATACTGCCTGTTTCAGGGTGTATTTACTTATGAAATCAGAATGCTTTAACCTTTATAAAAAGCCACGCTATGCAAAACAAATCTTTTATTCATCACAAAGCTGCTAATAACAACATTTTTTTCAGTTCTTTTACCATAAACTGGAGAATTCTTCGAATCAATTAACCAGATTTCGCGTTTTTTAAAATAACGAGTCGCAAAAAGTTCACACGTCTAAGCGACTGGTCACAAATCAACCTCTGCATTCGATTGACAGCTCAAATGAATTATGAGTCATTTGCGGAAGAAATACTTTGTTTCTCATCGTTAGTGTTGATTCAAGCGACTTATGTGTTTTTAAAGCCTATTTCCTTATGACATCACAACTTTTCAAACCTCACACCACCGTGTATCTGGTCTTTCCCTACGCTACAGAAAGCAAGTGTTTGACTGTTTCCGCCCCACACACACAAACACACACATACACACACACACACACACACACTGAATCTCTGAGACTGATTTAGTTTCAAGTAGACGTCTCCTTTATAGTGCCCCCCACGAATCCCCCATCAGCTCAGACGTGACACAATATTTGGAGATCTGTTACGCGGCATTTCTTACGTCTGTCACTCGTTAGCAACAAAAACGTCTCAGGAGGAAAATCCTCTGGCTGCTGGAAGAGGAAGATGACGCAGATCCAGGTCTTGGACTCTCTGTAACTCTCAGCACTTACACCTTGGAGGACACACACACCCACCCACACACACACACACTCACACGCGTGCGGATGGAGGTGTTTGTGTTTAGTGTTTTCGCTGCCGATCGCTTGCAGCCAGGGTTTGGTCCTGAACGTGTTGGAACAAGTGTAGAAACGACGTTTAGGGTGATCAATGAGATGCTTCTTTAAACAAACCCGGGATCCTATTATACTCTGAAAGATCGGATTCGTGCAGCCACACACACACTCACACTCACACACACTCACACACGCACATGCATATAATAGAGCTATGAAAATAAATACCTAGGCGTTCCCGCTGCGCGGCATCTCTAATCACACACACCACATGCTTCTGTGTGGAAGGTGGGATACTTGTGCACTTCACCAAATGTGTGGGTGTGTTAGAGTAACGCACTCACGTAACCCGCTAAGGCAAACACACTATCAATCGACACACACACACACACACACACATACCATCATCATCATCATCGCTCTGTGAGACTAAATTAAGAAAAAAAGAGAAGAATGGAAAAGAGAGAAAGGAAGCGAGTGAGAGTAAATGAGATAGTGATGAAGAGAGTGCGAGTAAAAGATGAGAGAATTTGAATGACACTGAGTAGGACACCGCGGAGCAGAAAAGAAAGCAGAAGAGAGAGAGGGAGGGAGGGAGAGGAAACAATGGAGAGAATAAGAGAAAGTGTGAATGTGACAGAGAGAGAAAGTGCAAGTAGGAAACAAGTGCAAGTGTGACGCAACAATGGAGAAACGTAAGGCATCGAAAAGTGAAATAGTGTGAAAGGTTGAGAAAGAAGAGAATGATAGAGTGAAAGAGGAGAAAGGAGAAGGAGAGAGTGAGGGAAGGTTTGAGGAAAGAGGAAAGAGATAATGGAGACAGTAAGAGTGTTAGAGAGAGAGAGATAATGAAAAAGGGATTACGATAGAGAAAGAGAGAAGAAGAAGAAGAAGAAAAGAGCGCAAGTAAAGGGAGGAGAGAAACAGTAGAGGAGAAGAAAGAGAAATGGTGTTTGAGGATAAAGGGAAAGAGATGCTGAAGATAAGGAGAATGGAGAGAGTATGAGAAAGACAAGGACAGAGAGAGAGAGAGAGAGAGATGAAGCAGAAAATAAATGAGTGAGAAAGTCTGGAAATGAGGGAAAGCATGAAGGAAACAAGAGGAAAGGAGAGAAGGAAGGATAGAGGACTGAACCAAAGTCAAAGGAGAGACAACGAACCGAGAGAGAAGTTACATAAAACAAGGATAGAGGGATAAGCAGGAGTCTGGGAGAGACAAAAGAGACAGAATAGAAAGAACGATAGAGTAAAAACATTGATTAACAGAAGAATGAGAAGAATGAAGAGAGAGAGAGCGAGAGAGAGAGAGAGAGAGAGAGAGCAGACGGAAAACAGTGTAATTAACACCAACTGTGTTTAAAGACTTCCCCAACAGTGCTGGTAAATGGTCATGCAAGCATCTCTCCCTCTCTCCCTCTCTCCCTCTCTCTCTCTCTCTCTCCCTCTCTCTCTCTCCCTCTCTCCCTCTCTCTCCCTCTCTCCCTCTCTCTCCCTCTCTCCCTCTCTCTCTCTACTGTATCTATAATCTCTCTTTTTCAACACTTATAAACAGTTATTAAGTCACTAACACCATGAGATTCCTCATTCAGGTGTCTGATACAATACATAATGTGACTGTCAGTCATCAACCTGCTGCCCCACACACACACACACACACACACACTGCCCAAACAATAATAATAATAATAATAATTATTATTATTATTATTATTATTATTATTTACAATAACAAAAGAAGAAGAAGATCTACAGTATATGCAGCTGATGTCCACTTCCACAGGACACTTACACAGAAGTTCCATTAGAGACCCCACACAGCTGTAACACACACACACACACACACAGACAGACAGAGAGATGCACATGCAGGTCCGTACCCGAAGTAGGCGTGGGACGGGGGCGGGAGGCTGCACAGTGCCGCTATGAGAGTGAGAGTGCTCCATGCCCGCACGGCGACTCGTCCATCCAGCATTTTGCAGCGTCTCTGCAGCAGACCATTGCGCTCCGTCTGAGCTCCTGCTCCTGCTGCTGCTCAAATCACACACACACACTCACACAGCTGCAATTTATACTGGCCCAGGGCGGGGTGAGAAACAGAGGGGGTGGGAGGGCTCCTCCCTTTAAACTGAGACAGAGAGAGAGAGAGAGGGAGAGAGAGGCAGAGGGAGAGAGAGAGGGAGGAGGTCTTCTGTCTAATTCTCCTCACTCACTTCTCTATTTCTCCTCGTCTGGACTATACACCGCAGCGTCCTGCTCTCTGATTGCTCAGAAGGTGTTGATTAATTCTCTGTAACAGCAGCAGCAGCAGCAGCACAAGTTAAAATTAGCGTCGTCATGAAAATTAAACAGAAATGAGGAAGAAGTCTACAGTGTCAGAGGCCAAACTGGAATTGTTTTCTCAACAGTAAAAAGAAGCGAGAGAGATAAAAGACAGGATGGTTATAGTTGCTCTAAAGTAAGAGACAACAGAAGCGATAAATACAGTTCCAAATGGATAAACATTAAGCTTTATCATTCTTTAATAAATATAAACTTGAGCACATTAAACAATCAAGTCAGTGAAAATGCCAGGTGCCATCTTTCGCCTTTCCTCCCCTTGTTTGTTGGTCACATGGTTTGCTTCTTCTTTACATGAAGTTAAACTCAGCCCTTCCAAATTTGCATCGCCAACGGTTATATGACCGCCAGGGCTGGAGGCAACCATTTCATCGTTGTGTAAAGAAGACCTTTAAGTGGAGCAGCAGCTCATTTTGCAATGACAGTGTGAGGAAAAAAGGAGAAAACAGGGATATGGAACGGTGAAATTAAGTGAAAAGTCTACAGCAGAATTGGGAAGTCTAGGATCCAGGGTTACATGAACACACACACACACAAAAACCCCAGTTCCAGACAGAAGACTCTCACCTGGATCAGAGCTGTATGCACTCCTACAAGCACATTCTCCTACAAACTGTTCCATTGTATGTTTCATCACCCTCCTGAGGGTCAGTAATCAGAAGAACATCTCCTCTTCCCTAAACAAGGGTTCCTAAGCAGCACTGGATTCCTTTTGAGTTTCAAAGTTTCACTGTTAACTTTATCAGCTCCATCACTCCAGCACTGAGCCCATCACCCCTCTCCAAGTCAGTGCATTAAGTTCTCTGTTGTACTGGGATTCCCACAGATGACAAAGCATGATCTTATGGAAAGAATGCAAAACTACTCACTGGCCCTCCCACTATTTATGAGTACACTTCATCGACGTCCACGGAAAATCAACAGTCCAAGTTTACTTATTTTCATAATACAATGAAGGAACGGTTCTGATAAACATTAGGCTGAAACATGACCATTAAATCTACACTAGAGATTTAACCTGTGAAGCACATATTTACATTTGGTAGATCCAGAGCGACTTACATTTTTATCTCAGTATACATCTGAGGGCCTTGCTCAAGGGCCCAACAGGGGCAACTTGGTGGTTGTGGGGTTTGAATGTGGGATCTTCTGAACCGTAGTCCAATGCCTTAACCACTGAGCTACACCTGGCCCCCTATATAATCTGTTCTGCTCAAGGGAGATGACTGAAAGTATTCAATACAAGCGACAATACACATATTGCTTGTGTACAATGTGGATAGGAAGGTTCATCATAGGGTACTGTATATCAGCAGCACCCTAATCTACTCCACATGACGCTCCTCCCCATGTCATTCATATTAAGTAAGTACTGTGATGTCTCCAGCTTTACTCCAAAGAATACACACAAGAATCGCCCCATTATTCAGTGATCCTGCCACCTACTGTTCGGTATGTCCCAGGGTACAAGCCGTCATTCCTCACATGGAATGTGAACCTCAAGAACTCACAAGGACTTGCTCCCAGAAATGTTCACCGCTTACCAGTGAGCAGTTCTGGAACCAAGTACACCAACACCTGGAGCAAGCTGCCCAAATAATTTAATGTATACTGTCAATGCAAGGAAACACCAACCTGTAGACCAGGCAATTGTAGATACAGGTCTCTACAGAGGTGCAGACAAACAGCACACTCCTACATAGGGTTCTGTAAGGATGCTTCAAACCCAAGCAGCAAGCAGTGGTTTTTTCCAATGTCCTTGATGTTCCCTGAGTGATGAGCCACTGCTCATTATGGATTAACATCAGTATTGCTTTTGATTTTGTCTATGTCTTGTACTTTCTGTTTGTGTTGTCTTTTCAGAGCAATGCCTGGTGGCAGTTTAGCTGTATGAGCTGTCTTAGAGTTAACTAATAATTTTTGCCCATTTTTTGCCAATTTGTTTAGATCAAAAATTTTTTTCTCTTTGGTTTAAAGATAGGTCAGGGTTAGGGTTAGGGTTAGGGTTAGCCAAAGGTCAGATGAAAGCAAGGATGGAAAGAATAGAGAGGGCCCCATATGATAACAATAAATAAATTCAGCAAATGCTGCAATTGAAACTTTTAGACTGTTTTAGTCATAGAGCATCGAGAGATCAATTCTTTCCAAGATTTTGGCCAGAAAAATCACCTACTTAACCCTAAGCCTTCTTCATGAAATAAAAGCTTTCTAAAGCAACTTAATAGTGAAGTTGGTTGTATATTGTACGGGCATAGCCTTTAGAACATCACTGATTTACCCACAGTATACACACACACACACACTATCATGAATGCCCTGTTCCAGAGTTATGAACACAAGTGTTTCCTGTCTCTTGTTTTGCATGGTTCACTTCTGATCAGTTTCTCTGATAACTCACTAATCATTAAATTTCTGTTTAAGACAAAGCCAGATTCACCTGAGTCATGCACCATTGTTCATGGAAATGTTTGATTGCTCTTATAACATGCTTCAGGAATTCTGCTCTTTAATATGGGAATTTGGAGAGACAGAATTAAATAAACCCTCTGAGGAGAAAAATAGTGACACCCCAAAGGACCAGGGTAATAAACTTTCTACATTCCCAGGGCGTCTTGTCAGAGGGAGGCAGCTTAAGGGCCAGAAGGAAAATTGTGTCCTGAGAGCTTATTTCCTGCTATATTTAACGAATAGATAGGAGCTAGTAGCAGGAATGTTCTCCCCGTACTTGGTGGGTTTCCTCCGGGTACTCCGGTTTCCTCCCACAGTCCAAAGACATGCAAATTAGGCTGATTGGCATCCCCAAATTGCCCATAGTGTGTGAATGAGTGTGTGAGTGATTGTATGTTTGTGTGCCCTGCGATGGATTGGCACCCTGTCCAGGGTGTACAATGTCTTGTGCCCTAATTCTCCTGGGATAGGCTCCAGCCGCCGCGACCCTGAATACAGGATAAAGCGGTATGGATGACGAGTGAGTAAGTGAGTAGTAGCAGGAAGGATTTACCATCCAGATGAGAACCTCACTGGGTACAGAGCAGAAGATACATCAGTCTCCTCTGGCCCAGGTATCCCGCCAGGCTTCCTCAAACAATTATGGATTCTGTATACCAAGAGAACCAACATTATCAACAATATTGGCTTACTGTAGTTGATAGCCAAGGCAAATTCAGTGGCGCATGAAATATAGAGATTCTTCAGTCACCCACTCGTGACTTTCTTTTAACACCTAAAACACCACTCAGAAGAAGCATCCTCCAGAATATATGTGGTAATTTAAGCATTAACCTGTAGGTCAATCTGGTTAAGAATGACTAACATAGGGAAAGAGCCATGAGACCAGAGTGAACCACTGAGCTTTCCCTGCCCCTAATGTCATCAGAAATTGTTTATGTGTAGAAAGATTGATAAAGTGATGCTGTGGTTTATTTATCTGAGCAGAGAAGACATACTTAAAAAAATAATAATAACATAGCATTTTGCTAACCCATTCAGTAATGCATCACCAGTAGATTTCTGTACTTGTAAACGCCCTCAGACTCACATCAGTGTACAGAGATGGATTATGAATTTAATATTACATGTGTGCCACAACACCAGTCGAGAGATTCAAATATTTTACTCCAGTTCAACAGTTGGATACATTTCACTGATTTCCTTTACAAAATCAACCTGTATTCCCTATATATATATATATATATTTTGCCAATAGATATAACCAAAGGTATAAATATAATCAAGCCATCAAACCTCTATTTCAATCAGTTCAGACAACGTCCAGCCTCATACAGTAGGTTGTACCAGAGCTGACTGTAGAGTTAGGAATAGTGAACGTAACTGGACATACCAAATGCAAGAGCTTTCCACTGTCTTTCTGTGTTATACAAAGCGATTGCATGTGTCCACCATTAACACTAGTGCTGGTGATAGCAGCAGCAAGTGAGAAAGGACAAGAATCCATGTAGACGTGAAACAAGAGGCTTTACCACAGTATCACATTTAGTGTTGGTAAAAACACTATATTGCCAAAAGTATTGGCGCGTCTGCCTTTCCATGCATATGAATTTGAGTCCAACATCCAATTCATAATTAATAGACAAGTACTTTCCTCCTGACAACCACCAACCCAGACTAATGAATCAGATTGGCAGACAGAGAAGAGTGATTCATCACTCCAGAGAACACGTCTCCACTGCTCTAGAGTCCATTGGCAGTGTGCTTTACACCACTGCATCCAATGCTTTGCATCACACTTGGTGATGTAAGGCTTGAGTGCAGCTGCTCGGCCATGGAAACCCATTCCATGAAGTTTTCTACGCACTGTTCTTGATCTAAGCTGAAGGCCAAATGAAGTTTGGAGGTCTGTAGCTATTGACTGTACAGAAAGTTGGCAACCTCTGTGCACCATGTGTCTCAGCATCCGCTTACCCCACTCTGTGATTTTACACTCCATGGCTGATTTTCTGTCCTTCTCAATTGCTTCCACTTTGTTATAATACCACTAACAGTTGACTGTAGAACATTTAGTATTGAGGAAATTTCACGACTTGACTTATTGCAAAAGGTGGCATCATACAGTACGATGGTACGACACTGTAATTCACTGAGCTCATGATAATGACCCTTTTTTTTTGACAAATGTTTGTAGAAGCGGTCTGCATGCCTTGGTGCTTGATTTTTTTGGACCTGTAACCATGGAAATGAATGGAACAACTGAATTTAATGATTTGGATGGGGGAATGAATACTTTTGGCAGTATGATGTATATAATGTATTGTTATGAATTGTACAAGATCCTAAATCACAAAATGTGATTACAATATACAGTATACCATAAACAAGATAAACAATATATACCTGTATTCTAATATATATAGTATATATACTGTATATTTCCTCTGGGAAAAATGATTCATAATCTTAATGTTAGTTTACACTGTTATGCTGATGACACACTGTTTTAAGTGTTGAGATAGACCAGTTAATAAAGGTGAGGAGGAATGTGTGAAGACACTGTGTGACAACCAGTGGGTCAGTGGTTTGAGCCCTGCCACTGCCAGGCTGATTAAAAAGGAGGATCAGGTTTGCAACCTGGCCTATTGTTATATAAATGACAGAACCAGTTGCTCTATGGCATTAACTGTACCAGAGAAACAGTTAATGCAGAAATAAAAATAATAAATTACAATAATTAGTAGGAGTAATTCTGTAATTGATAGCAGACAGAGAGACTAAAAGACATGTTCCAGCTCATAGGTGATGTAAAATAATATATAATTGATGACATTAATAACAACCATGATTCACTGTTATTTATTCGGAACAATGTGGCTGGTGTCAAGAGTCTCATGTTTCCGAAATTGCAGAAATATTGCCATGGAATTCAGTTAAACTTTGTTTGTGTGTGGTGTGTGTGTGTGTATGTGTGGGGGGGGTTAATAGCACATAGACATATTTCACTCATTATTCATGTTGACATGAGTTAAACATTGTCCAACAAATTGCCACGAACTTTGTGAAAGTGCTTTACCATTTTCTTTTAGCTTTCTAGATTTGTTGATGTTGTTGTTGTTGATGATGATGATGATGATGATGATGATGATGATGATGATGTTTTGCATGATTGAAAGAAAGCTCCTCACACATATTCACAATAGCAAATATAATGGCTGGAATATTTTGTTAATAGGTAATATTTTGCAGGATGTAGATGAAATATTTTAATCAGTAAGCAAGATAAATCATTGAGCCTCATAAATCTGGGGGAGAAGTTTACTTTGGCAGGACCACAGGAAGTAAAGACAGTTTTTTTTTTTCCAATCAAAGACACACTTGAGTACATTTTAAGGCATAACTCACATTTTCTTTCCATTTGTAAAAGAATAAATGGCACACAGACACCAAAAATATCAACCAGTTCCCATAATATGACTTGTTTCAGATGGACACATACAATTTAATAATTACATTCGTGTTTCCTTAAATGCAAATCAGAAACTTTGGCACGGATGTTTAACAGCGCATGCAGTTTTGAGCCACCAGTAGTAGCCTGGGTGGGACGTTTTTGCATTGGCGCCTGCAGTGGCTCGTTACTTGTGTTGTGCCTTGTTTAATTACACATATCAATGTCAATGACAGTGGAAACAGGATCTGCATGCACTTGGGGGAAATCACATTGTTTGAAGCACACACTTTGAAGAAGTACAAAGGGAGTTAAAGATGTGCTGGTGCCAAAAAAAATGCACACTCTTCAGCCATAGCATTAAAACAACTCATTATTGAGTAAATAATATTGATTATCTGGTTACAGTCATGCCCTGCGATGGATTGGCATCCTGTCCAGGGTGTACCCCGCCTCGTGCCCTAAGTCTCCTGGGATAGGCTCCAGGTCCCCGCGACCCTGAGTAGAGGATAAAGCGGTATAGAAAATGAATGAATGAATGAATGAATGAATGGTTACAGACAGTTGAGGTGATATATTAGATAGCAAGTGAACAGCTGGTTCTCAAATTTTATGATTTAGATAAAGGAAAAATGAGCAAGTGTAATGATTTGTGTGACTTTGGTAGGGTCCAAATTGTGATGTCTAGGCGACTTCGTCAGAGCAACTACAAAACTGCAGCTCTTGTGGACCTACAGAGAGTGCTTGAAGGAATGAGAACCAGTGAATTGGTGACAGGGTCATGGGTGGCCAGGGGTCTCTGATATATATGGGGAGAGACGGCTGGCCTGTGTAGTCTAATCTAATACAATACTGAAGGTAAAACTATTGAAAAAGTTACTGGGACTGAAGAATGGTGGTTCTGAAAGACAGGTAAATCAATACAGTTGTTGTTCCTTTAACCAGAGGGATCATGGACATGAAAATGAGATTAATGAATTGATGAAGATGGATCTGCTGCCAGGTTTCTGTTTACAGACAGTCAGGTTTTGCTGGATCAAGGAATTATTAAGGGATAAAAAGTGAACGGTGCATGAAATTGCCTTTGACACGGCATCATGTGTTAATGGAGGGAAGAATACTTATCTTGATGCAGGTCAGGAGCATAAGGAAACCCACCAAACACTGGAAGAACATGCCATCTCCACATACACTGACCCAGGCAGGAATCAAACCCTCAACCCTGAAGGTGCGAGACCTCAGTGCTAACCACTACACCACTGTGCCACCTCCTGCATGTTACTGGTTTAACACACTCAAGTCGGGTTAAAAAATCAAAACCATGAGATATTAAATCAAGGTCATGAAATCAAAACGATGTTTTCCCAATGTGGTTTTGTTTGCGTGCAACTCCACCTTCATCAAGTTCCAGGAAATACAGTGGAACTGGCACTAGTGCGAACATCTTGGCATCATATGGAAGTGGTGTTTTTGTTTATGATCCTATTTACTAAGTTTCTGATTTCTTAGAACGGTTAGACAACTCCTTCAAACCGGATGGATCAGAAAGATAATTATTTCGAACAAAGTCCTAATGCTAGCCCTGAGCTGTTTCACCAGACTTGCTAAGCTTTGGGATTTTGATTCAGCCCAGTCGGTGCACCTGTACATGGAACACTGCATTTGTCATCATTTTCAGGGAAGATGTTTTCATGATGTAGACACTACAGAGGCCAACGTGTGGATATGGGCTGTCGCAGATGAAAAATGGAGCGGGATGAGGGCAGGATTTGGGCCGTGGGGGTTTATTAGCATTGCTTTAGCCAGCACTTGGCAGCTAATGCATAATGTCAACAAGCCCTGAGCTCTGACAGACACCTGAATCCAGCATGAAGGTTTCCCCTACCTTATGTGAAAACAATTTTTGTTCAGGCCAGCATCACCAGAACTTGTGCAGAATTAATGCTAGCACTAATCTAACCTTAATCATTAATCATTTTTTAAAATCACAACAAGTTTATAGACATTTATCATAAGCTTCACTTTCTGCCCGAAAACAAGTGGAATAATAAGACCAGTGCTATACTCTTTACAACTGCATATCAGAAACTTGAGGTGTGTTTGCCTGAATGAGGTTAAGGCTGTTCAACAAGAAATATAATAAGTAATTTTAGCATTCAGTATGCATGGCTATCTAATGCTAGTTCAGCTCTCTATACTGTATACAGTTAAACCTTGAATTGTGAGTATAATTTGTCCCGGAAGCGTGCTCGTATATCAAAACACTCGTATATCAAAGTGAATTTCCCCCATACGAAATAATGGAAACTCCGACGATTTGTCCTACAACCCCAAAATATTCATATAAAAATAATTAATACAAAATATGAAGTAAAAATAAAACAAGTTAACTTGCATTTGCCTTTAAAAAGAATCGTGGCTGTAGTGATTGAGACCAGAGAGAGGAGAGGAGAAAAGGGGGAATGTGGGCTGCTGTGTAAGATGACTTTCACACACACACCCGCATGCACACACACACACTAAACCAAGCGCGCTCGCACACACACACATATAGGCTCATAGACACAAACATACATACACACACACACACACACACACACACACACTAGCTTGCAGGCAAGTGGCTGCAGTGTTGGTCAACTTTTACACGCACACACACACATGCTCATAAGACAGAGCATGAGAGACGATTACCCACAATTCCACAGTGCGAGAGAGAGAAGGACCATTAGCTCAGTTGGGATCACATGACAACTCAGCATCAAAACAAGAAGCGCATGCACGCCACATGATACTCAATGATATTTGAGACCTGATGTATATCAAGACTTGCTCATTTATCAAGTCAATGACTGAAGCTTTTTCTCCCTTTGTAAGACATCATTAATTTAATTATTTTTTAAATTATTAGAGTCCTCATAATTAGTTAGAGTTACACAAGTGTAATCCATGATCAAGGAGCGAGCACTAGAAATTTTCAACAGATGAAAGAATCTAAGGCTTACAGTACATCTTGATGATAACGAATTTTGCAGTAAAAAATTGGTAGCTTGGCACCACAAGATCTGTGATATGAAGGAGGAGTCTTCTTCATATTTTTAAAAGTATGAACAGAGTAAAACAATCTTAGACAAGGGAATCCATCATGTCTTTCCTCCATTGCAGATTAGTTGATTTGAGGATCAAATGGATCTAAATAGTCTGGATTGTGTTACTTGACATTGGAGGTTCTCTTGTTGATCCCCATACCTTTCCCAGACCTGTGCTAGCAATTCTGAGGGCTCTAGCAGATGAGTTACCCATGGTAAGGATGCCTGTGGATGGGTTGGTCTTACCAGTGGTCGAATGATAAAAAAAGATGTTAAATAAAAAAAAAAGCTCTTTTCTACCCATGTAGTTGAAGCCATGAAGTCTAATAGAAAAAAAACTTCTTCATTGAATTGTGAATGAAATAACACAAAATGGGTAAAGAATGCATCTTAATGCATTATAATCTCTATAATCTATATTGCTCTATAATCATTAAAGCTGTCAGTCATTTCTGAAAACTCCAGTGTTAAACTGAATCCTTTACATTGCGTCTCTGCTGAGAGGTTTTAGTGCATGTGTATCATACCTTCAGTTCTCTTTTTTTTTTTTTTTTTTAAATATGTCCAAAGCAGTGCTTGAACTGTTCTCTTGGCTGTTATGAAAAATGCAAACAGCACAAAAAATGTCACAACCTTGCATGAGTTTGGGAGCAGCACAATACAATATTGAATTCTGACTCGCTAATCAAATTATTTATAGTTAATAGATGATCATACGCAGAGAGTTTTAATATTTCATTTTCATAACAAATTTTACATAATACACAGCATGATTAATCTAAATGGGATGGTGAGGGGATGCTGTATTTACAGAGGATTCCATCCCTCTGTCTCCCTCAGATTGAGCCCTGGGTCTTACATGCAAGGGGTTTACAGGCTGGTTCAACCTTGTACCCTCATGATAGTTGAGGTGGCAACTTTGAGAAACAGTAGGAAGACCAACAAGTGCAACTGGTTGCTCAGTGTGTAAGGCTCTATGATGCTGCTCAGAAGGTTAGCAGTTAACTAACTGCCCAAATTTGTGGCGATGGAGGTCCTACGCCAGGAAACCACATGCCCTGGTTTAACCTTACCACTCTAAACTAAACGTAACAACATCCATAAAGTAATAATAATATAAAGTATTTTCATCAGAATAACAAACAAAAAATTAAGTAATTTCCAAGCTTATATTTAAAGAAAATGTTAAATTTTGCATCATTAAAATATTTAGAGATAAACGAGTCTTGTTTATGATTTTGGTGCTTTGTTCATTTACTTTCCAGTTTACCTTTAAATTGAGAATGAGCATGCTGTTTATTCAAGAACAGGTGTTTAAAGCTGCTATAACATATGCACCAACAGGACCTCATTCATTATAAAAGTATTATTTAAATAAAAAGTATTACATGTCAGTCTTTGATAAGTTAAAACACTACGTGTGGTGGTAGTCTTAGCAGTCCGCTTAGAGTGTTGTCCTTTTATCGTGCCATTTGTTTATTACCTGCTGTCCGTTTAGTTTTTTAAATACATTGTCTTTCTGAGAGTTTTAAAACTTTTAAAACTCAGCTGTGGGAGATCTAGTCTTCATCATCATCATCATCATCATCATCATCATCATCATAGCAGGAGCTGACTCCACCTAAACCCTGGTTAATCAATAAATGGGCAAATGGGCGATCAGACCCTGGCCCAAGGTTAAAACATGCCTTCTTTCTTTTCTTTCTTTCTTTTCTTTCTTTCTTTTCTTTCTTTCTTTTCTTTCTTTCTTTCTTTCTTTCTTTTTTAACACCATGCCAGCTTCTATGGCTATATTCATGGAGTGAAGCATTTTTGTTATTTAAAAACTAGATAAGATGTTTAAAATGTATTTTTTTTCTAAGAATTTAAAAACCATATTTGGATTTAATTGTTCAGAAACTTTTTTTAAAAGTATCAACAGACTAAGACAAGTTCCTTAAAGGAGTAAAAGAGTTACAGTCATATAAAATATGTTTGATGGACCTACTTACCTCATGTTAGAATGCTATGATGGTTAATGTTCATTTAAATCTTAACATTACTTTGCATTTGATTGAACCAACGTCAACTCTTACATTTCTTGTAGTAAGTTGAACTAGCAGTTTGAAACTTGCACTTCATCTCTCACTCAGATTATCTGCGCCCATAATTATATACATTATTTTATCATAGAATTTTAACTGTTGAGTTATACAGAAATATCTTACACTTGTCACAAATGGAAAATCTATCAATAAAGGCCAAAATCATCTCTATAAACATGTTATTTCTATTGTAATGTTATTCATTTTAACACAGAGGTCTATGGGGATGGACTTACTTTTGGAGCCACCTTCTAGGGGTGATTCAGGAAGTGCACATTTTGGCACTTCTGTGTTGGACTCATTTTTCAGAACCGGATGTTGTCACACCATCGCAGTGACCCAATTTATTCCTTACATATCGCACATATCACAATTCCCAAGCAGATTGAGTGCAGATTGTGTTTCCTCTCTCTCGTCCATTCTTTCTGCACTACGACCACATACACATGTCTAAAAGCCTCGAATGGTGTTTAATAACCTCCAGCTCAACCATGTTCTTGACCTTGACCTTGACCCGGACACTCGACATGTGGTATGTTCTCATGTCAGCTCAGCGTATAATGATGTGTGTAATGATGAATCCTTCAGGGAGAAACTCTACACTAAATAGACACACACACACACACACACACACACACACACACTCATGCACACACTCAAGGCATGTGAAAAATTCATTTTAAGCCTCATTTGACAGATTTGACGCACACAACACACACGCACTCCACACACAAACACACACGCACACACACTTGGAATGCTTTCAATGCAGTGTGAGAAATCCTTATATCTGAAGAAAAGCTAAGACTGAAGGAAAGTCTATTTGAAACCAGGTTAGGATCATGCTAATATGCTAATTTCATTGCTATACATTTATGATAATCAAGTACACATTTATATATTAATAAAATAAAATAAAAAGATAAAGAATAACCAAAACATTATAAAAAATGTACATTTAAGCTAATTTGGTTCACACATTTTGATAGTTATGAGAGAGCAACATGCTAATTTAGATACCAGAGAATAATATTCTGTATAATATTGTACCATGATCCGAGATCTTCCATTAGCCAAATAAAAGGTTAGCTTGAAATGAACATGTGAAGAAAATCAGCTAATGCTACGCATCATTCCAAAGCAATCGACATGCTAACTCGCTTCTCAATCAACATCTTACATTCATTTCATTCGGTGCCAAAAGTATTCGGACAGTGCCACAGTGTTTGTAATTGTGCTTCTGTTGTACTGGTGTAATGTGTGTAATAAAGTGTGAACTTTCAGCTTTAACTCAAATATCGCATTTACATTTCAGAATTTACATACATTTGTTGCAAAGTCCCTCAATTTCTATAGGTTCAACATGGACAATCTAAAATATTCTATTTACAAATCTAAGCCTATATAAACCATGTGCAGTGAGTGACCCCTGAAGTCTGGAGCTCATGCACAGGACCTCGTGCTAAGATTCCTATATTTCTTTAAGTTAAAAAAGCAGTTAAGGTCGGTAGAGATCAGGTGACTGACTTGGAACATTCCAGTTCTTTACCTTTGGTTGTCTTCGCAGTATGTTTTTGCGTTGTTATCTATCTGTGAAGTGCTATCATTCCTATCAGTTCTGCTGCACTGGGCTGAATCTGGGCAGAAAGTTGCTACACTACAGAATTCATCCTGCTGTTTCTATCAGCAGCACATCATCAATAAACACTATAGTGAGCCAGTTCCATTGACAGCTGTACATGACCATGCCATAACACTGCCTCCTCCATGTCTAATGATGATGATGTGGTACAATTTGGATTATGAACCCTTTCCTACTCCATCTGCCCCATCTCTTCCTGGTCATTCTACTGCAATTCCATGTTTATTTTGTATTATTCTGAGGCTAATCTGTCCTATCAATCTGTTCCAAAGAGCTTCTAGTGTTCTAGATTTTTGACTTTGAATGATACTCCTGCTGTCGGCTAGACTGAAGTTTACAGGAGGGTGGTGAAACCATCAATGTTGTACAGTTTGTAGATGTTACTGCTGACAAAATGACTGGAAGCAGAGCTAGAGGTTCCGGGGCTGAAGATGCTGTGATTTGCTTTGGGAGTGACAAGAATGGACATGAATTGAAATGAGTATATTAGAGGGACAGTGCAGGCAGGGCCGTTTGGGGACAAAGTTAGAGATCATCACCAGTGTTGCATCATCGTAGCAGGTTCAGCTTCAGCAGATGTGCAATTCTGTCTCGGAGCTGTGTAGCAAACGTCTGTCCTACAAAACACAAAGAAACGTTATTTACACACTCACACATTTCTCGACTCTGTGTGTGTGTGTGTGTGTGTGTGTGTGTGTGTGTGTGTGTGTGTGTGTGTGTGTGTGTGTGTCTGTGTGTCTGTGTGTCTGTGTGTGTGTGTGAGGCCACTTTTTTCCTACATAACCTTTTGCTCTGAAATTCTTTACGAAGACAAAGAGTCTGCCGAAAGCGCCTTCGGGGGAACCGACACGTTTCCACACGCCAGTGTGAATTAGTGCAAGAATTTCACATGGTTTACGTGTGTGTGTGTGTGTGTGTGTGTGTGTGTGTGTGTGTGTGTGTGTGTATACTTTGTGAATAATCAGTCAGGAAGGATTTTGTTTAAATCTGTAAAATGTACTAGATAGGAGTTTATTAAACAAGCAAACAAACATGGTTTCTGCTCATGATCTTGAAGGCTTACCTGGAGGAGATAAAACATCTGGAGCTCTGGTACCAGGAGAACAACATGCTACTGATCATCAGAAAGACAAAGGAGGTAGTGGACTTCAGCATGAAGCAAGAGAGGAGAGAGTGGACAGGTTCAGGTACCTTGGTGTCCAGATCATGCAGGACCTGTCATTATTTTGTCGCATCAACACCTTTACCATTTTTCAAAATACCTTCTACACCAGCACCATAGAAAGCATCCTGATAGGATGCATCACAGCCTGGTTTGGGATCAGCAGTGAGCAGATCAGGGTGGTGTAATCATCTGATTATGTGGAAAGAGACATTGGGCTCTCTGACCTGCACTCTTCCTACAGGCATCAGCTCTGGACCAAGTCCAGGAACATAGAGAAGGACCTCTATTACCTCAATCACGTTGTGGTCAGGGAAGTGCTTTCAGCTAAATCCTGATGCATTAAATAACCATGAAGTCCAGCCTTTGAGGTCTAGTGAGTAGCATGTTAGTCCCACTACGCCTCTATCTAGACAGGCTTCCTCCACATGGAGTGCCGATATTTGGAGGTATAATTGTTTTTCAGGACGTTACTGTCTGACGTCGAGCTTGTTTCAATTGTTGGACAGTGTGTGTGTGTGTGTGTGTGTGTGTGTGTGTGTGTGTGTGTGGAACTTCAGCTCTCGTTATGTTTTACACTTCACAGCTCAACCTCAGCGCTGCCAGGACACCATGCCAACGTCAACACTTACGCTCTTTTAAAAATAGACGACCACCATCAAAGCTGAGCTTTAACTGCTGACAGAGTCTGTGGTTTCAGCTTTACAGTGCTAGCAAGGAATGCAGGTGATAATGGAGGATGTGAGTACAACACACGGATCGTTAGCATTCGATCCCAGATCCAGATCCTAATCCCCCAAAAAAAATGGGTGCCAATATTTTTCACCTCTGACTGGTTGTCATGGCGATTATGTAATTACGGGTAATCTACGGTGATATTGTAGCATCGTAAGAAGCAGCTGTCATCTGGTTGTTATGATGTGATAGCACACGCTGCACATGATATTCAACTGACGACCATTTTTGTATTAGCCACTGATGATTGTTATGTCACGGAGCAGATGTTATGCCAGTTATTATGGGATGGTGCATAACCATGATTAGCACGGCGTCTTAGTGTTCATTACGAGACAGAAGAGATGGTAATTATTGTGCAACATCGCCTTGTCATTATTCTGGAAAGGCATTGTGTAATTATAGTGAGAAACAGTTATTATGGTGATTATTGTGGGAAAGAGAGGAACATAGGTACAGAATATTATAGGATGGCACGGAAACATGTTGTTTATCAGTGAAAGGTGTTGTTATTACAAAACAAGATGATACTTTGCTATCCTGGGATGGCAGGTTGTCATGGCGATTAGTCTGAGATGGGTTACCTGGAAGTTGAGTCATGTCAACTGGACTTTTTTCTAGTTCAGTAGAAACATTTCAGTAGAAACTCTTCCAAGTAGCTTAGTAAGTCTAAGTTGGAAAGTTCTTAGTATTTAAGTCCTCCAAGGGCAAAGGATCCTCCCCTATCTGAAATGGCTTGGTACATGATGAATGGGGAGCAAAGTTAGTAAATTCTGCTCTCAATAGGGGTGGAGGTCTTCAACACACCCTGTCTCCCATTTTTCGTGCTGTCCGTTCATCAATCCCAAGGAACATCAAGACCTTTTCACATATCCACCACAGATAGACACACTTAAGGACTCCCCTTTTCACAGTGATTACTCTGATACGGCCTGGCTTTGAGTTGAATATTCTGCCATGGCAGATTACCATGGTGATTGCTCTGAGATGGGATGGCTATTTGGCACTTATTCTGAGATGTAAGGTTGTCACAGTATTTACACTGTGTTGTGGATTAGAAAGTTGAGTATTCTGGCTTAGGGTTAGGGTTAGGTTGTCAGCAGGGGGTTATCAGAATGGGGGATTACTGCGAAATTTGTGATAATTATAATGGGTCAACACTTTGCTCTTCTTGTTTCTGGGAGATACACTCTGCAGTAAAGATTATGGGATGGCACCGGTTATGTTACCGGTTATTGTTCTGGAATATCAGAACTCTACTGTGATTATTATTGGATAACACTGGCATAAAGCTGATGAACCATACCATGAAATTATGGGAATGCGTGGAGGAAGCTTGATTGAGAAGAGAGTCGACAATCTATGAGCAGCAGTATGTGAGCACTGTTTTCTTCAAGAAAGAACAGATGCCATATTTGCTTTGAGAATGCTGAATGACAAGTATAAAGAAAGTCACAGAAAGAGTTGCATTGGGTGTTTGCATATGCATATGACAGGGTCTCTAGAAATGAACCGTGGTATTGCTTGAAGAAGTCAGGAGTGGCAGAGAAGATATGTACAGGGACAGTGTAATAGCAGTGGTACGACCAAATGTTTTAAGGTGGAGGTGGGACTGCACCAGGGATCTGCTCTTAGTCCCTTACTGTTTGCAGTGGTGTGGACAGATTGACGGATAATGTTAGACCACAGTCCCTCTGATGGCCTATGAGTCGGGATTTGGTGCAGATTAGAGAGGTGGCATGAATATCAGTACAAGCAAGACAAATGGCACGTGTGTAAATGAGAAACAGAGTTGGGGAATGGGGCAATTGCAAGGAGTAGAGGTATGGAAGGTAGACAAGATTAAATATTTAAGGTTAACTGTTCACAGCGATGAAGAGTGTGGTAGAGAAGTGAAGAGGAGAGTGAAGACAGTGTGGAATATGTAAAGAAGAGTAAAAGGAGTGATCTGTTACAGAAAGATATTGCCAAGAATGAAAGGGAAAGTTTGTAGGAATTGTAGTGAGACCAGCAACCAGTAAGGTTTGGCAGAGAGTTTTGCAATTTGCTTTGAGAGTGAGAGAAATTGACAGGATTAGGAATGAGTATATTAGAAGGACAGTGCAGGTAAGATGGTTTAGGGACAAAGTTAGAGAGCCAAGATTAAGATGGTTTGTACACAAGCAGAGGAGGGATGAGGGGTATATTGGGAGGAGAATGTTAGAGATGGAGTTGCCAGCCTGGAGGAGAAGAGGGAGACCCCAGAGGAGGTTTATAGAGGTGGTGAAGGAGGACATGTGGAGGAGGTTGGAATGACAAGGTAAGATGTGGAAGACAGAGTTAGATGGAGAAAAATGGTCCACCATGGCGACCCTTAATGGGAGCAGCCAAAAGAAGAAAAAGAAGAATTAAGGCTCCTTGGGGATTATTATGGGATTGCACTGTGTTAGTGATTATTTTCTGGAATATCAGCACTCCATGGTGATTATTATGGGATGGCCTTGTGTTAACAGTTACTATTTTGGGATATCAGCACTGTTTATTCTTGCGTTTATTATTGTGACATGGCACTGTGTTAGTATTATGTGATGTCAATGTGTTATCACTTAGATTTTTGGGATATCGGAACTCCATGGTGATTATTATGGGATGGCACTTTTTTTTTTTTTTGGAATATTGGCATGCAGAACTATTGTTGTTTTACCTAGTGTAGGATTGAATTAATTATTATGGCACCATGTTTGTGTTTATTTTTCTAGGCTATCAGAACTCCTGATGATTATTATGGGATGGATTTCCCTGAGTAGCCATGGAATTTTGTGTTTAAGGGGAGTGTATCATTCTTATTGTCACTTTAACATGGATGGGAAATTGAATGATTAATAAATTGAGAAACAGAGTAAACTCAAATGGACATACTTACTGTACAATATTGTCCATTGAAATTTGGCTTGTGACTCGCAGTGCAGAATGCAGAACACTGTAAAATACACATGTAGATGTATGTGCAAGTGAATCCGTATAGGTTTGTAAAGAGTGGGTAGCAGATGTCATTAAAAAATGCAGCTTATCTGATTGGATTTGACTTTATGTGTTTAAGAGGGATGCTGAAGTGAAAAGGCCAGATCGAATAACTTTATGGAAGCTGTGAAAGTGCTGAGAGATGCAAGGAGGAAGTGAAGCCATGTCCGGTTCCCACTGCCTAACTCGGAAAGTGTGTGTGTGTCCTAATGGGGTGTGTCTACATCCACACACTTATCTCAACGTCTCACAGTTTTTTTTTTATGCTGTCTGGAAATTCTGCACAAGAAAATGATGTTAGAAGTCCAGAACATCTTTAATATTAGTTATGTGTTCTTTTTCAAATACTTTATTGATTGGGAAAAAACTAATCAACATTAATATCTCAGGCGGAGATGAATCCTAGATAGGGAATAAATCCAGTATAGGGACTATAGAGACTACATCTGGCACGTCTATAAAAGGAGTTCGTCTTGGTCACAGTTAAATCATCATCATCATCATCATCATCATTATGCTGGTAGTCATCTTTGAAGGCTCATCCCTGAGATCTTCAGACATCAACATTTCTTCTCTAGTAGGCTTCAGGTGAGGAGGAGTGTGCATACATTCACGTAGTTTTATACTTTTATTATTATTATTATTATTATTATTATTATTATTATTATTATTATATCTACAGGTGAAGAAATTAACACTGATGATCTGGTTACAGTGAGACCTGTCAGGGGGTTGGGTGTATTTGGCATCTTTGGTATCTCCAAAACAACAGGTCTTGCAAGGTGTTCCCAATTTACAAGCAGCTTTTCATCTTCCCAAAGAATAAAGCAACTCACTTTAAACTCTTCTAAAATGATTCCCAAAACTCACTGAAGCAAAGCTATTTATCTGGTTGTGAAATAATATTTTTCCAGCTTTTTTTTCAGCCAACAATTTCTACCCTCCTTTGACTCAGTGCTGACGTCGTCCAGTGTGGACTACAGCCACAGATTAGCATGAGGGGAGGACAAAGACACTTGAATAAAGCTGCTTTTTGACAATATTCACTGAAATAAAAACGCTGGACAGATAAATATAAAAATATGGAAATATCTGTAGTGGTTAGCAATGTGGTCCCTCATCTATAGGTTAATAGTTCTTCTGTATGTGTGTGTGTGTGGGGGGGGGGTGTTCCTCTGAGTAGTCCGGTTTCCTCCTACAGTCTAAAAACATGCAGAAGGCTCATTGTTTCCACTGAGAGCAGACACTGGGGTCAGATCCTCAATAGTACCCCAAGTCCTCTGGGATAGGCTCCTGACCTTGTGTGAACAGGATACACTGTCTCGAGCAATGACAGATTTTTGCATGCCAAAAGTAAACGTATACATAATTAAGCAAATTCTGCGAACATGGTTCCATGTTAACTTTAAAGCAGGAGCACTATTGCTGTATGATGTGGTCATACAGTCGAGATTCGATTGCAATGTCACACCACATGAAACATGACATTGTGCATCTGAGCAGGAAATCAAAGCTGAACTGGAGACCTGGACATGGAGGACGGCTATTGCAACATGCTTGTGACACTGCAGTAAAGTGGTTGAACAAACGGCAGTACTGTATTTTTGTGAGCATTGACAAAATCACTCTTCTTGCCGAACACACCCTCTCTCTGTTTAATTCACCTGTGAAGTGCAAGAAGTTCAGCGCTAGTGATAGCAAGGATGGTGATCAAAGGAAAAGTGAAACTAGCATCAACTGAGTACATTTACTTAATTACTGCACTTAAGTATTTTTCACATATCTGCACTTTGCTTGAATAGTTTCATTAGAGGATACGTTTTACTTTTACTCCACCCAAAAGTACAGCGAATATCTATACTTTTACTTACATACACGGTGTTGTGTTACCCAATCACGGTGGTCTGTAGTATTTGAAGTGGGAATTTTGCCTCCTGCTGACTGTTATGTGTTATTGCTCGACCTGCCTTTGCTTTGTAACAGGTGTTTGAAATCAGAACCAGAGCTGGTTGGAGATGGTGATGAAAACAGCATGGCACAATTGTGAATCAGATGGAGAGAGGAGGGAGACGGAGATAGAAAAACACGAAAGCTTACTGTTAGCTAATACAAGCCCAGTACTTTTTAAAAACTTAAGTAAATTACAAGATAAATACTTTTACTTAAGCACATAAGTAAATGGAGGACTTCTGTTTTACTTGAGTAATATTTGTAGTAGGGAATCTTTCCTTTCATTCATGTAAAGGATTTGTGTACTTTGCCCATCTTTGGAAATGCTGTGAAGAAATGTGGTTTTGACGTCCTTGTGTCAGGGTCGTTCACTTAATGACATGCAGTCAGTACTTGTCCGACATTATTTCATCAAAGTGTAACAAATTTTCAGACCTAATTCTACAATTAGGCATTTGGCAGATGCCCTTATCCAGAGCCACTTACATTTTTACCTCAGCCGTGCTCAAGGACCCAACAGGGACAACTTGGTGGTCATGGGATTTGAACCTGTGACCTTCTGAACCATAGTCCAATGCCTTAACCAATGTTTCTATGTTCACATAATGACCACTGCTGGGGAGTGTTGGACTTGGATCCTCCTATTTTCTATTTTAGTTCCAGGAGGTCATATATTAAAACAGTCTAGAGCTTGGACGCCAATAATCCACTGCTTGAGTCAATTATTATTATTATTATTATTATTATGTAAAATTGCCCTACAATGAACCACAATGCTGTTTTCCCTTGTGGTCAGATTTAAAGTAAACAACTGACAGCTTGCGGCGAAAACCGTCAGCACCAGGCACGTAATCTTTTAACAGAAGCTTTCATAATTTTCTGTCGCCACCCAGACAAAACTATTCAGCGCGAGCCTGTCGGTGTTTAAGTGCAGCGCTTGCTTGGCATTTGCACACATTAAGACAGGAGTGGCTGCAGGTCGACCCACATTACACCGAGATTATTGAAGATATCTCTCCTTAAACACATTCTTTTGTTCTCCATTTAAACATTCTCTGCCAGGCATTAAGGGAATGCTAATAACGCAACAATACACAGCCATGCCTTATGATAAATGGACATCTAATGAGTGAGTGTGTGTGTGTGTGTGTGTGTTTGCAAAGCACTTTTTTCTTAAATTTCAGTTACACAACCTGTTTCATCATTAGTCTTTATTAAGTGCAGTTACACTTGCAGAGGGTTTACACGTCAACCAGAATGAAAATACTGCTACAGGACATGCAGATCAAAACCTGTTCTATTGGGGAAAAAAAGAAAAAGAAATACCTATACCTTGAGATCCCTTGTTCCTGAACGCTCCCGTGTGACTACATCCTTTAGTCGTCAAGAAGTTAAAACTAGAAATGTTAAAGGTTTTTAAATTGTTTCTGCATTTCTTTTCAGTTTGACACGTTCTCACTGAGACACAAGTATTTCCTCTTTTTTTTCAATAGAATAAAGCTGTAAGGAAGGGGTAATAAAGTCGTTGTCGGCTGCTAATAATTGCCCCGAGGCGTGTGTGCTGAATACACCATCTCAGCTTTAAATGTCTGGCCTGTAAGTGATCTGTTTTCCTGAGCTACTGATGAAAATGTTTCGTGGTGTGGTGAATCATGTGAGTGCTGTTTGCTGTCTCTCACTGAGCTCCACAAAAGGAAATATCGCATACCGAATAAGCAAATACTTAACATTTGATTCGATGATCGCTGCACTGATTGATCCAGTATGTTTCAGCTTAGAATGTCTCCGAATTACAAGGTTATCCCGTCCCTCTGGAGCCGATGACACGGCCATGATCCAGGACATATCGTGAAAGAGGACACCACAGGGACGTTTTGATCAGGAACACAAGCTGATGTTTGAGAAGATTGTAGCAACGAGGAAGAGAGAGAGAGAGAGAGAGAGAGAGAGAGAGTCAGCGCATCCCTCTTCACTGTGGGAGAGCATTACGCACCCTCACAAAACGAGAACTCTCCAAAACCCTAAAACCAAACCTGCACATTGTCCAGAACAGAGTTTTAGGTTAAACCTACTGCAGTTAACGTTAATGTAAGTTATAGTAACAAACAGTGGTGAAGGATGCAGGAGATGGATTTTTAAAAGTGAAGATCTGAAGTTTGTCGACCAAGTTTGCCCTCTAGTGGCATCTTTTTATCTGACCCTACGAAATAGATTTGATTTTAATATCTGATATATAAAAGATTAACATTAACCTAATAACCGGATCAGCACTTTTATTCTACATTTGTATTATATACTAATAATATATAAAAATATATATTATTTATATTTATATTTTTTGTGTCACGGAAATTTCTGCGAAGCAACATTTAACTTCATTCATTGATTTATCCAGAAAATATTCCCTCCCTGGGATAAACAACATCTCTGATTGAGATGTGAAACGTTTCCAAATCACTGATGCTAACAAACATTCTGCATCTTTTAATCCTACTTTAGCTTGACGAGGTTCATTAGGTTCATCCCATGTCTTCTCTGTTTTTTTGCTTATTACATTATAATGCACTGATCCTGAATCAGTTCTCTCTCTCTCTCTCTCTCTCTCTCTCTCTCTCTCTCTGGGTTTCCATGAGCCGCCCAGACGTTCCAGTCTGTGAGTCAGCAACTTATGAAATACATAAACCAGAAGTCTGCAGCAATAATGTGTGTGTGTGTGTGTGTGCGTGTGTGTGATATAAGGCAGGATGTATGAATCTCCAAGACAACAAACCTGCAAACTGAAACCAGGAATGATTAAATATGGGTGTCTTCTTCTCATCACTCTGCGGTTTGCTGTCATTTTAAATGCCCAGCCTGGTGCAGTATAATACACACTCTATCATTTTCACTCAGTAGGCACCCTTGGGAGCACACAAGACTCTTTGGGCTGAGCACATCTGCAAATATCATTGATAACGTTGGAGTTTTGGCAGAAAGTGCACACAGACCTGAACAGATTTCCAGCATGGTGTTATTCAGAGTTTATGCATAAAGTTTCACTAATGTCCTATAAAGAAATTTTCTGTGATTTATTTATTTTTTTTATTATCATTTATCATGGTTTATTTACCCCTAATTAAAAAGTGTTCCCCAGGGGGTTCTCCAGGTAAACTATTGGTGTTAATGGGGTAGGGTTAAGGTCAGGCTTTTAGAGGGCTGAGGTGTGTCTGATATCAGTTCGTTGGCAAGCAGCTTGTTAGTAGAGTTCAGATGGAGGGTAGATGGAAGGTAGATATCAGGATGGATAGTAATTATTCGAATGCTGTTTTGAGGTTAACTGGAGGATAAGTTGGGAAAATGGAGGTTTGGATGTTGATGAGATAAAGGTGGATAGGGGTAGATTCGTGAGATATTGGATGGAAGCTATGTGCTGAGATTAAGCTTATGTTGGTATTAAATAGCACTCAACTTGTGGTTGAAGATAGTGGGTTTGAATTCTGACGATACCTCAGCAGTCCATGGCCAGGGGTCCTAGATAGCAAAACTGACTGGGAGGGATGGAATACACTCTGTCAAATATAGCATCATGAGCCAATCATTCAAGCAAAGGTAAGTGGATATTGTTTTCCTCTAAGTGTGCTGCCCCTAATCGACAGCTAGCTTCAAGCACCGCAGAGGAATCCCTCCCTGGTTGAGCCATAAACGTCACCTCATTTGTACCCCAGTTTTTCTTATTGCTTGAGGTTACTACATTGTCACTGACTATTAGTGATGAATGAGTATATGATGAAATTCAAGCTTGTTTAAGACTAAACAAAACTGTTAGTTTTTTAAAATAAAACTAAATAGCGGCATTGGTGGCTCAGTGGTAGGTTCCTCGCCTGCCATCTAGAGGCCCAGGTTCGATATCCAGCCACTGCCAAAACCCCTCCACTGGATGCAGTGCTGGTCCCAAGACTGGATAAAATGGGAGGCTTGCGTCAGAGAGGACCTCCAGCATAATACCTGTGCCAAGTTATTGTGGGGATCAGATGGTCCACTGTTCCGACCCCTTGACAGGAACAACCTAAAGACAAACAACAAGTAAAAATTTTATTCAAAAACTCTTTAAACTTGAGTAATTTTCACCAGAGGTCTCGAACATACACACCTCACCTTCTACATCTCCACATGCATACTGTGCTGTTTTAGAGATCTGTATGAGTGTTTAACTTTAACATCTTATAGCGTAGCTGCAGAGCAGATGGTGCTTGGGCTTCAGCCACCCAAGGAACGTTAGTCTCTCTTTACATCATGCTGTCTGTATGAGCTCATGGTGCTGCTGAGGTAAGCACAGGCTCATGGACACTCCGGTGTGTTTACACAGGGTCCCTGTGGGGGTTTAGGTGGTGGTGGGAGGGAGGGGTTCTGGAAAACGCAGCATGCAGAGTGTATGCATGTGTGAGAGAGAGAGAGATAGAGAGAGAGAGAGAGAGAGAGAGAGAGGGAGAGAGAGAGAGAAGACAGGTTTGAGGACTCAGAGCAAATGCATACGGTTCCTCAGGCATGTGTGAGGTGTTTGTGTTCTCTTCTTGTTCTTTATGCTTATGGTTTTATATGAGCTGTGTGAAGTGTACTACAGCACAGCCTGGGGAGAAACACTACTTTTAGTGTGTGTGTGTGTGTGTGTGTGTGTGTGCGTGTGTGTGTGTGTGTGTGTGTGTGTGTGTGTGTGTGTGTGTGTAACTGAGTAATCGCAGACCTGGAGTCATGTCAGGTGAGAAGGAAACGATGAAGTCCTGCCCAACTGGAGGGTAAAATTAATCACCACTGCTCCATCATCCATACAGTACATCTCAACCTACCACTACTGTGTGTGTAGTAGAGTGGGAGGGGGTTGTGTGTGTATGTGTGTGTGTTGCAGGCACTCCGGGAAAGGCAAGAGCAGGATGTACAGTCTGTTTGCCCATGTCATTCTGTGGTTGGGGTCTTGGAGCTCAAACAGTACATGTTGGGTTATGTGGAGAATGTGGCCTGTTTGAAAGATTTCCTACCCTTTGGGGGGTGTGTGTGTGTGTGTGGGAAGGGGGGTGGTTCAGCATAACATCACCCAGAGATGAGTTCACTAAAGAGCTGGGGTTAGTGGAAATTTCATTGCTGAGCTTCAGCACAAACAAACCTTGTTCCAAATAGTCTCACTTGGGTTAATCAATGTATAATTATAGTGCTACAAAGATCTTCTGCTATATATTAATGTACGTTTCTTCCAACAGATAGATAGATAGATAGATAGATAGATAGATAGATAGATAGATAGATAGATAGATAGATAGATAGATATCCCATGATTTTGCCACTATGATCATGCTGTCAATGAAGACACTTGAAGATAACTGGATGGATGAATTGATATGCATTGATTTTATCACTGGGAACATGCAGGTACCAAAGACATTGGAAGATGTCTACGTGGATGGCAGTGTTTGGGGACTTTTTAAAGTAACTAATTACATTACACTAAAAAGTAATCAGTTCCATTGCAGCATTACTTTCTGATAGAAGTAACTAGTTAGAGTAATTTTCCATTGCAGAAAATGAAAACTCTGTTGTGATTCCTCATGCATGTTGTTTTAATCAAGGAGTATAACAGCAGGAATAACAGAGGAGGGTGGGCTATCGGGGCCGGGGCATGTAAAATGACTTTTACACACACTCACACACACACGCACACACACACACACACACACACACACACACACGCGCACACACACACACACACACACACACACACACTAACGGAATGACTGCTGTCTGGCTCAAGGATTACATAAATTGTCTGAATAACGGATTACATTTTTGAAAATATAACAAAATAACTGTACTAAAATGGCAGACCTAACGCGTTAGATTATTCGTTACATCAAAAAAGAAACTTTGTAACGTGTTACACCCAATACTGATGGATGGATGTTCATCCAGTGATTTTGCCACTAAGTTCATCTAGTCACTGAAGGGATATGAAAAGAGATGGATGGATGGATGGATGGATAGGTTGACTGTTAGATAGATATCTTTAACTGCTAGATCAGGAGAAGTTTTAAAACTAAACTAAATGTTCTTTATTGGAATCTTAACAACATAGCAATATGATAGTAATGAATGTCATGAGATTTCCCAATGGCACCTCCACAAACACTTCCAAAGAACTCTCAAGAAACATTGGAAGAACATCTTGTGTCTAAGAGTGCTTAATTCTTAGACAGTGATACAAAGTCCAGCCCAGATGATGAACATGGACTTTTTATTTCGAATATGGATGCATACAAGATATTTTTGATCCCCTGATCACCTGCTATCAGATGTGGATATCGAAACATTGTTTTCAAGGGTCTCTAGCCTTTATTCTCATCTCCTGAAGGTATAAATTCAACTCTGCAACAGATATGCGCTAAAGTGTGTGCTGAAACATATTCTCATACATTTCTGACATTGGGAATGAGTTTATATGTTACACTTGCTGAGTTATTATAACACATCATCATCATCTTAATTACCATCACAGACCACCAATGCTGAACTGTTTTCTATGTAAAAGTCGCTCTAACATGCTGACTCACTCGAGACCTACAGCAGCTATTCATCATCATCAGTGCTATGCGTAGTGTTTATAACAACACAACAAGTACAGTTCTGCCTGAATGAGGAAAAACAAGAGGCAAGCATGGAAAAACCATAGACACACACACATACACACACACACTGGGGAACGCCTGTGTTGTAATAAGCTAAGTTTTACCTCCCTTTGGTTAAAACCCCCTTTTGCAAAGGGACATTTTTATAACTTGACATGAGGAATGTGGTCACCTGCACCAATAGCACCACCGCTACCGGCAGAGAGGGCATCCAGCATAATACCTGTGCCAAGTTATTGTGCAGATCAGATGGTGCACTTTTGCGACCCCTTGACAGGAACAACCTAAAGACAAACAACAAGTAAAAATTTAATTAAAAAACTATTTAAACTTGAGTAATTTTCACCAGCGGTCTTGAACATACACACCTCACCTTCTACATATCCACATTTACATTTAGGCATTTAGCAGACGCTCTTATCCAGAGCGACTTACATTTTTTTTATCTCATTACGCATCTGAGCAGTTGAGGGTTAAGGGCCTTGCTCATGGGCCCAACAGTGGCAACTTGGTGGTTGTGGGGTTTGAACCTGGGATCTTCCGAACCGTAGTCCAATGCCTTAACCACTGAGCTTCCCCTGGTAGCTTACTGTGCTGTATTAGAGATCTGTATGAGTGTTTAACTTTAACATTTTATAGCGTAGCTGCAGAGCAGATGGTGCTTGGGCTTCAGCCATTTTTATAACTTGACATGAGGAATGTGGTCACCTGCACCAGCAGAATCACCTCTACTGGCAGAAACACCTTCACCACCAACACCACCACATGCAACAACAGTTACCACCACAACTCCATCACCACCACTATGTCCACAATCAACATGTATCCTTCTACCAACACTTCCACACCATGACCACCACCTGCACTACCATCTGCACCAACAACAACATTACCACCAACTATAAACAACACCTCCACCACCAAAAAACACCCCCCTTCCTCCAATAACACATCCAACACCAAGAACAACAACCCCCCCAGCAAAAACACCTCTACTTCCACCAACAACACATTCACCATGACAGAGTCCACCAACAGCAACACCTCAACCACCATACCATCTACACCAATGACACCTGCTCCGCTCTCTGTCTCCACCTAACGGCAAGGCAGCACTAAAGTCTGCAGAAAAGGCACGGCACCAAAACCATGCACGGCTGGATTTCCATTTTCATTCACCGTCCTGGAGTACTCCGGCAGCTATAAGGAGAGCGGAACTCCAGTTTGGTGGGCAGAAAATATGAGAATAGAGACTTCCCTGCTAACGCCACTTATTGTTTTTGTTGTTGTTTCTCTATCTATCTCCCTCTATCTCTACAGACTCCGAGAGCCCTGCTGAGCCCCATGCGAAAACCCATCAGAGGACTATGCGCTGCTGCCCGGAAATCCGCCCCACTCCTTAGCCCATTACGGGGTAGTTCGAGTTACCTTTTCTCCAACCCCGTACCTGCACTCCTACCCTATTCACGTTCCTGATCAAAAAAAAGGGGAAAAAAAGTTAATAAATAAAAAGCTCTTCATTGTGAACACCGTAAATCCCTGTGTCTGTGCTTGTGTCACTTCGCCGCTGCCGTTAAGGCTTTACATTGGTGGAGAATGCGTGCCTCTGACGCAGGCCAGCCGACCTCACCAGCCTCGGATCAGCTTATTACCCACCTACTAAAAACCAGCCTCCAGCAAAATACAGTACTGGAGTAGCTCGCCCAGGGGCTTCACGCTACCACTGCCAAGATTTCGCGGCTACAAGGATGAGAACATGCCCCCCTGCCCGACCCTCGCAAGGAAGCCCAACGGCTCTTAAATAAATGATGACGTCGAAGCCTTCCTACAGACCTTCGAGTGCACGGCTGAACAAGAGGGCTGGCAGCTAGCAGAGTGGAGCTCAATTCTGATCCCGTGACTATCCGGTGAGGCACAACGAGCTTATTTTTCTCTAACAGAGTAGGAAGCAGATCAGTAATCCTAGCCCAGTGTGGCCTCTTAAGTTCACAAGCTGCCTGTGAATTTCACCGCTGGACGTATGATTTACAAGCACTGCCCTATAGATGGCTCCAACCGGATAAGCTTGATTCACGCAAGGTAGTCAACAGAGTAGTAGTGGACAAAGTACTCTGCTCCCTCCCATGAGAAAAAAGAAAAGCGGTAGGCATGTGCGCTCCCACTTCAGTTCGGGAAGCCATAGATGCCCTGGAGTGCGTGGTGTACATACTGTCCCAGAACTTTTTGACTCCCGCTTTTTAATGAATCAAAGGAGGGAAAAAAACACAAACACCACCAAAACACGTTACCCCCCAGCGATGAACCCATGCCCACAGAACCGAGCTCCGTCCATCCTTCCCGGCACACGGGTTCTGGGACGGATGCACTGATGATAAAAACCTCGCCCCCACACACTGTGTTTGGTTCGGAGGTGCTCCCATACCTGCCCTTTTAGAAACAGGCAGCACAGTGACTCTTGTTAACCATGCGGACCTCTACCGGTCACATGCGTGCAGGGAGATGCCAGCGGCAAGCATCACGGTGGAGGACCAATGGGGAATACACACCATTGTTTCTGGTATTGTACCTAACCTGCCTGTCCCCCTGCTATTAGGTCGAGATTGGCCTGGCCTTTGGGAGAAAACGCCCATAAAAAAGCAGAAAAAGAGGAAGGGAATCCCGGCCGAGGGCCAACAATGAAAAAAGGGGACCCCGCCCACCAGTCATGCGTGGATGGCCCAGAGACAGGAGGACAGTGCAGATGCTGAAGGAGAAGGTGAGCCCCTTCCGAATACTAATGACCCTCTCTCTTTGTCCCAGCAGGTGGCACAAGAAGACAATTTTGCACGCATGCGAAAAGAAGACATGCGACTAAAACAATGCTCGGGACAGGTGCGTGAGATAGAGGACAAGTTCGAGGAGGACGGCTGGCACAAAAAAAAAACATACTTCCTGGTTCGGAAGGGCCTACTCTACTACCGCACCAAAAGAAGAGGAGATAATATAATAGATAAGATAATAATCTCCTAAAACTTCTGTCAAAGGTGCCCAGTGTGTCAGAAAACCTCCCAAAAGAAACAGGCACCCGCCCCATCATCCCCCTGCCGATCATAGGTGTGCCTTTTGAAAGAATTGTCATGGATCTCGTAGGCCCTCTTCCCAATTCCGCACAAGGACACGAGTACATCCTTGTCATTCTGGATTATGCGACCCGATACCCAGAAGCACTCCAGCTGATAGAAAATGTAAAGGAAATGAAAGAAAAAATCCAGAATGTCCTACCGATAGTTAAACAACACATGGAGAAAGCACAAGTGGAGCAAAAAAAGTTCTATGACTGCCCCACTCAGCCCCGAGAATTTAGCCCCGGCAACGGAGTGCTTCTATTAGTACCCAGCGCGAACTGCAAATTTCTAGCTCACTGGCCCTTCATCATGATGTAACGCATGGGGAAAGTAAATTACAATGAGACACCTCCATGTCCACCACCAAAACGTTCACCACCACCAGTGAACAATCAGCTCAACCGACACGCCGCAATTTCACCAACACCTACAACAATGTAAACAGCACCTCCTTCTCCATCTACACCAATATCTACACAAGCAGCACCACCTCAATCTCCACCACTACCAATAATGACCAGAAGGAGAAGAAAATCTAAGATTCACAATACAAGGATCAAATACATAAAGTTATGATAATTCTTCATAAATAACTACTAATTATGTCATTAATATTATAATGATAAAGAGGTAAAAAATATTCACAAAAAATCTCACTGTGCTGCTGAGTGAGAATGAGAGAGAGAGAAAATGAGATTGAGAGAGAGAGAGAGAGAGAGAGAGAGCATTCTATCAGCATTCTATCTTTACAGTTTGCATTACCTGTCTCTTTGTTGTCCAGGGGAAAGCAAAGGAGAGCTGATGACAGCACACGGCCACCAGATGGTGATATTAACAGCTAAATTGGCTAGAATGATGTTGGCAGGGTTCTACACAATCATTCCTCAACAATAACATTGAGGAAATCTCGCTCCTGATAAAAAAAATAAATATTATAACTGAGGAAACCGTTACCTCTTAAATGGTATTTCATTCATAAAATGCTTTAAAAAATAGAGATGTAAAGTCTGCCTTTAGACTATGTCAGAACTTTGTTTCATAATGAGAACATGTATTATCTCCTGAAAAAATAATGTGATGCTTCCTGGAGCTGAGGGAGGAGATGTTACCAAATCAGGGTATTGTATAAAGGAACGATAGATGAAGACAGTCTGAGACTGAGATGTGAATAAGGATACAAGTACTCTAGTCTCTGTACCTGTCTCTGGTGTTGAAGCAGGAGTTTGATCTGTGGAGCAACCTCTCTGAACCCCTCGTTAACTGTGCATCCCTGTCTTCACCCGTTATCGCATGCTGTGGAGACTGACTGAAAGAATACAGTAACACCAACACCTCTCTCAACATGTAGAAGAAATGAGGGAAACTGGAACGGTGAGGAGCTTGACACCCTGGGGAGCCTTAGAGTAGAGCCACTGCTGCACCAAATAAAGTGCCAAGGATGCCGGTGGTATGTCTCTTGATAACTTCCTCTTGGAAAACCAGGAGCAGATCCAGGTCCCACTCAAGACACCATATCTCACAGTCAGCTCGGGAACATCCTTGGAGGAGACGGACTCCATGGATGATAATAGAGAATTCTGTATTATCTTCTAAGGGTGTTTCCACCACAAACAGAAGGAAGCTCAGTCCCAAACAGTGAAGCACCATCACTAAGGTAATAAAAAAGAGGGTCTTGGGGCTCTTTAGGGTTGCTGTACGGGTAACTTGCATAATTGATTAGATAAACGTAGATCAAGAGCTTCTTCATGTCCCCAAGCATTGTAGAGCTGGAAGATATGATGAAAGGGGGCCAATAATTTCAGCATCCCTGTGGCAAGTGTAGCTCTCTCTCTCTCTCTCTCTCTCTCTTTCTCTCTTTCAGTATAAGTCTATCTGACTCATCCCTCTCTCTCCCTCTCTGTCTCTCTCAGTATAAGTCTAGCTCACTTGTCCCTCCCTCTCTCAGTGTCAGTACCGGCCTTTACCTGCTCCGTACTCTCTCTCAACCTCACACACTCTCTTTCTCTTTCTCTCTCTCTCTCTCTCTCAAACACACACACATGAATACACACATTATTGCCATGATTCTGACATACAGTCGAGCACATTTGTGGGATTAGACAGAGAGCGTGAGAGTGTGTGTATGTGTGTGTGTGTGTTTGGAGGAACCTGGTTAAGGATGATATACCTCACATGGCTACTGCTAATCTCTGGGATCCCACGCGTTACAGCAAGTTATCCGATATGGTGGTAAGTTTCATCTGTGTGTGTTATTCTGCCTTCATAATGGTATTTAGTAATATGAAGAATTGTTTGTTATGTTTATGTCTGGATATGATGTCAGATTTAGGTTTTTACATTCAGGTTCATTTTACTCTTTTTAAATCTTTAGACTTACAATGAAAAAAAGGCATTTATTATAATTATTAAAATCTTATTACTTCAGTTTTTTTCTCTTTTTTGTCCTGCTTATAGGTTTTCTTTTATGTTTCTTATTTACTTTAGATGAATTGTATTATTATTATTATTATTATTATTATTATTATTATTATTATTATTATATTCCTCGCTGTATCTTAGCTCCCTAGTTAAGTTCAGTAATCAGGCCATTTTGAAGACTGTATGCATCTTATAGAGTGTTCTTCCTCACATGTGATGGTGTTGCATTGTCTGGCAATTCCCTGAGATATTTCTGGAGACTTCTAGAGTTCCACCCTTGAGCAGAATAACCTGAGCCCTGGTGGGCTACATGCTCCACATCTGATGTCCAAGGTGCTTGGGTTTAATTAGTTCTTCTCCCTATGTCAGTTGGAGATGTGTGTGTGTTCTGGTCAGTGTCTGGTCAGTTTACCCTGATGATACCCATGGTGTTGATCATGTCGATTAACACATGATATCAATATCAATATGATGATGATGATGATGATGATGATGACGATGATGATGACAGTTCTCCACCTCAGCAAACGTTTCTGACTGGTGATGTACCAGTGACTAGACACTAAAATCGCGTTGATGCCAGGTAGCTATGTATCTCATTTGTCAGTGCTGCTTTATCTTCCTCTTCAGGCTAGAGGTTGATGTTTGGGTGTTGGCCTTTGGTGAGATGACCACAAAGTATTTCATTGTCTGTTTCATTAGAAGTCTCTTCGATTATGATTATCATTCTCCTCAACTAGTTAAGTGTCATCTTCAGTTCAGTCAGTAATGTAAGTGGAGCGATGATAGTGAATAGAGCATGTGGATTGGGACACACCGACATTGAAGTAATGATAATGTGTATGTGGACTGTTTTATTTTAATAAATTAAATATTAAATAATTAAATGAAATTTTTTTTGTCCAATTAAACATTCTCTAGAATGTATATGTCCCACCCCTAGAGATGTGTCTTGTACTAGCAGCTTGTTAGCAGTAAACATGGAAATCATTGTGTTTTTTGCTCTGTCTTCCCCTCAATTATAGTTTCCTTACATAGATTGGTGAAGGATAAATAGCTGGAATTTGTAGAAACTGCTGGTTTTGTGACTTTCTGGGAATGTGTTTTACTAACTTTGTGCTGTTTAATTCCAGAATGTTGCTACCTTAGTCTGATGGAAAATTCTCCATCCGCCAACAAGTTTACAAAGCATATACTACTGAGCAACCACTACCTTCACCCTCAACTTCTCAGAAAAAAAAGAGTATTGATCAGCATAAAAGGACCAATGAACTTCTAAAAGTACCTTGAACTTCATGAAGACCATCACTAAGAGAAGAGCACCGCTGCAAACTCACCAAGAGCAGTATGCTGCTCAAAAATGTTCAAATGGACACAAGAAGTCTTAAAGAGAATGCTGCTGAGGAGTTGCAAGAACATCTGATGATTACCGATTACATTAGGCATATGACAACAGTCTTGTGAATGTCTGGGGTATGGGTCGGTGAGGCTTAAGTGACCCAAAAAAAGGAGGGAAAATGTGTTCTGGTCTGATGAGTACATTTTTCCAACAACTATTCTCTTTTCTGGAGATATACCTGTCACTTGAGTGGCAGTTCTTACAGGGTCTGGTTGCCAACTTCCATCTGGATGTATCTGAGAAGTTGAGGGTGAAGGTAGTGGCTGCTCAGTAGTGGCTTTTCAGCTGTCATGGGGCTCGGGACTACCTGATCGGTCCAGCAGTTTAATCACTGAGGTACCCAAACGCTCTAAAATTGGTAGTTTTACAAATAAATGTTAATGGCGACATATTTTACTGTTTCTTGAAGGTCCGATAGAAAGTGTAGTTGATTCCCTAGTTGAAATATCTATCAACTAATGTACTTTTTATACATCAAACACCCTTTGTTTTACTTTAAATTCATTCTTGCTGAGCCATACCCACCAGCAATATCTGAACGTCTAAACATGATAAATATGTGTTTCATAATAAATGCACTTTAAAGTTGACTCTAGGAAATAACAAGAATACACATTAATTAGCCAAATTATTGTACACATTTGAATAATGGAAAAATGTATTTATATTTATGAAGTAAAGCTGTCAAGAGTGGATGAATCCCACGATTTAACCAATCTATCTATCTATCTATCTATCTATCTATCTATCTATCTATCTATCTATCGATCGATTGATCAGTCTATCTATCCTGCTGTGCATCTTTATAGTGTTTCTCTCCCAGTGTTAAACCATTTTTTCTGCCATCCCCTCATGTCTCCCATCCAAATCTCCTAATCCACAGTCATTAAAAAAACAAAAGCTGAGCTACACACCCCCTTAGAGTTCAGCACACACTCCATCTCTCTGTTCTCCTATATGTTTCTCTGCTCTTTTCATCTGCTCTGTATCCAGCGTCCCGTTCTTTTTTTGATGCATATCTCAGCAAGCCTGTGCACGAGCCACTCAGGATTAAACGCTTCTGTCCCGAGCCCTGAGGATATACACAGCACATAACACACACAAACATACACACACACACACACACACACACACACACATATACACACACCCTTTGAGTTTGACATCAAGAAGAGTGTGTTTGGGAAAAGGAATGTGCAGCAGGCTGTCACCTCCAGCTATTAATCTTGTGTGTGTGTGTGTGTGTGTGTGTGTGTGTGTGTGTAGAAAGGCTGTATGATGTTAAAGTGGTGAAGTACAGAGAGATGAAGCTGCTTTTGACTCTCAATGGCTTCATAATCTCTTGCTTAAGGCAAGAAGTTGAAAATGCCACTATATTACTATATTAGAGAGACAGGTAGACAGACATTAGGGGTGTAACATAACACCATTATTTGTATCTGTTTAAGGTTCCAAATAGTAATGTTGGAATGCTGAATTGAACAGTAGTTCCTATTAAAGCCAGTTTACTGTCCTGTCTGGGATTAAACCCATAATAGTATAGCTCAAAAACGCAAATAGGTCATATTATATCTATGCATGTCAGGAATACCTGACTGGAGGCAGCCTCAGGTGAAAGATCATTTTACCATTTCAGTGGGAAAGTGTTCATGGGTTTCAGCTCGAATATTGTTTATAAGGCCCTTATAAAAATTTGTGATACTGGTCTTAAGGAACGACAATTCATAAAATATAGATGTTTGTTCAAATGCTCTGCACCAACAAGTCAAAGATCTCTTTCCTTTAAGGTATTTAGAAAACATCTAACCGACCCATGAAGAGAAGGTATATGGTGCTACGTGGTGGGGAACAGAAAAGAGCTGGCACTAAAATAAGAATATTGTGGCCCTATCATGAGCAGAATGTTGGCATAATGAAGGAAATTTTAGGCACTATCACGAAGAGATTGTGGCTCTATCATAAAGACATTGTGGCCACATCATGATGCATTTTCTATTATGAGGGACAGTTGGCCTGATCTGTAATATGATTGTAGCCCTATCATGAGGAGATTATGTCCCTACCATGAGTAGATTTTTGACCTTATCATTAGGCGATCATTGGCCCTGTCATGGGGACATTGTAGAGATTGTGGCCAAATCATGAGGAGATTTTTGGCCTTATTAGCTGGTTTTCATCATTAGGTGATCATTGGCCATGTCATAAGAAGAGTGTGATTCAATGATGAGGAGACCGTGGGCCCATCATGAGAAGATGTTTGCTCTATTATGAGGAGATTGTTGGTCTTATTATGAGGAGATTTTTTTGCCCTACCATAAATAGACTGTGGCCATATCAGAAGGTGATGTGATCCTATAATGAGGTGATTGCTGTCCCCAAAATGAAGAGGTTGTGGCCTCATCGTGAGGAAATCTTTGTTTCTAACATGAAGATATTGTAGCAATATTGTAAGGAGATTGACGGCCCTATTACTCTGAGATTTTTGGCCTTTTTATGACAAGACTATTGGCCCTCGTAACAGATTGTGGACTTATCATGAGGGGATTCTGGCCATATTATGAGTAGATTATTGGCCAAGTCTGCAGCTTATTGTTGATATCTCGTGGTGCACAGTTTAGTTTCTTTAGGCAGATACGTAAGTTTGTTGAATCTGTGAGAGAAATTGTCCAGAAAATGTCCAGAAATCTCTGCAGATCCTTTCTGTTTTTGTATTGCTTCCGTCAATACAAAGAAATAGACTGGTGACCATGTGATGTCTCATGATGATGATGAGATGATCTCATGAATACAGTCTAGTGATTGCATCACAATCTAAAGTGTGACGCATGTTGCAGGTGTTAGTTACAGGTGGTATAAATCTGTGTGAGTTATTTCATGAGCTTTGACAGACAAGTGTGTTAATTCAGCTTAACTGTTCCACCTGCTCTTTTGACAGATATGCATATGCGTGTTAGGTACTCACACACCTGCATGTCCAGGCTTCATCAAGAACCTCTAAACAGGGTGTATGGATATGTCTATTTGTGTGTAGCTTGCCAAGTGTGTGTAAGGTGCTGATTTTTGCCATCACCACTGTCTAATAATTATCACTTCAGTCTCGTGTCAGCGGCGCACACTTCTGAGGGTGAACAAGATTCATATAAAACTCATACCAGAAGCTCGGTTAAGCTAAACTGAATATTTTTACTAGGACTACTTAATATTTACACTGCTGAAATAACAGTGCTGAAATGGTATGAGTGAATTTTAATGCCCTGGAGTCATTTTAAGACGAAACTCTATCTTGATCTACTTTTTCAATTTCTCATGTGATTGCGATGTGATTCACTGTCTGAAGAAAAATATAAAAATATTCAATTATGAGTCACATGCACTTTTTACAGCACAGTGAAATTTCTTCTTCGCATATCCCAATTAGAAAACTGGGGTCAGAGCGCAGGGTCAGCCAGCTTACAGCGCCCCTGGAGCAGATAGAGTTAAGGGCCTTGCTCAAGGGCTCAACAGTGGCAACTTGGCGATGCTGGGGTTCGAACCACCGACCTGCCAATCAGTAACTCAGTAATCCACAGCCTTAACTGACTGAGCCACCATAACCTGGGAGTATATTTGTACACCCTTACAAAATTAAATTTCTTTGTATTAATAAAGTAGCACAGTGGCTTAGTGATTAGCACCTTCATTGGCCGGGTTAGATTCCTATCTCTGTGTGCCTGGAGTTTGAATGTTCTCCCTGTGCTTGGTCGGTTTCCTCTGGGTACCTCGGTTTCCTCCCACGGTCCAAAGACATGCTAATTGCCATTTCCAAATTGCCTGTAGTGTGTGGATGAGTATGGAGTTTGTGTGTGCTCTGCAATGGATTGGCACCCTGTCCAGGGTGTGCCCTAAGTCGCCTGGGATAGACTCCAGGCCCTCCGCAATCCTAGAAAAAGCAGGAAACAAGTGAGCACGTGAGTGGATTAATAAGTTAGGCAAAGAGTTTTTGCGTAAAGAAAGACAGGCAGACATGTATGTGGTCTTCAACATGAAATAATAATAACACTGAATATGTCAAAGCTGATCAACTTATCTTTAGCTTTAACCTTTTATCTCTTTCTACAAATTAATTTCCTGTAAGCGATGGGTACTTATACTAGTGTTACATATACTACGCTACAGTAGTTAGCTTGTGTCATTCAACTAACCATCATGCAGACATTTGGAAAGGAAACTGATTCTGAACCAGTATAGTATAAGTCTGTGCATGCTGAAGTGTGTGTCATCTTTGTGCAGGTCATTAGCAGTGGGTCATCAGTACTCAGCGGTAGCATCTCAGCCTGTACTGTGCAGCTCGATCCCGGGTCTAGTGCCAAAGCAGCTGCGTTTCTGCAAGAATTTTGCAGAGGTGATGCCAAGCGTGGTGCATGGCCTCAGCATCGCTATCCGTGAGTGTCAACACCAATTCCGTGGCCGGCGGTGGAACTGCACTACTCTCAATGACACACTCGCCATCTTCGGTCCCGTCCTAGATAAAGGTAATGGATGTGAATATCCACTAACTCTATCTATGGTTTTATAGTTATGGATTGGGTTTAAAGTTAATCTACAAGCCTTAGAGTTAGGGTTCAGGAGTTTGACACTTAAATGACACTTAAAATAATTAAGCCCTTAAATTGGAGGCATTTGCCAAAGGAAGAGTAAATGTGCCAAGACATACATTGCGTGTGTGTGTGTGTGTGTGTGTGTGTGTGTGTGTGTGTGTGTGTGTGTGTGTGTGTCTTTGTGTGTATGTGTGTGTGTTTGTAAAATGTGTACACACGCGTCCACCAGGGCAGACTGTGTTTGTTTTTGCCTTGTGAAGGGAATTCCCTGCTCTGCCCCTGCACCAATTTACTCATCTGCGCATTAACGTATATCCCACACTCTCTTTATGTAACTTAGATCTCACACACACACACACACACACACACACACACACACACACACACACACACACACACACACAGTGGATAAAGATAATCTGCTGTTTATTTAAAAACAATTCATCCATCATGTTGATGTGGAATAAAGTTGTGAATATTTCTTCTGTGGTTGTTAATCAGCAAGATTTAGCAAAATACACAAAGCGTTTTTAAAAGCCTGATTTAACCCTTTAACCCGCTACTTACTTTAAAATGAAGACTTTGTATATATATATATATATATATATATATATATATATATATATATATATATATATATATATATATACAATACATATTTATTAATATGATCCCCATAAACATTTGGAACAGTAAGAATTATCGGTAGTTATAATACTAACAAAAGTAGTTGCATATACAGTAGTTGTAATATATGTTGAATTTAATAGACTAAATACTCTAATTTGTAAAAAATAAAAAAAAATAAAAAAACAGTCAATGCGACTTGCACATTAATTCCCCTAGTTACAGCTGTTTATAATGCAGGGTTCTTAGTATTTTATCCAACATTAACTTTAGTTAAAGCTAATTTATACTATGTTTATCTCACCTCACCTCTAGGTATTTTATTTTAAATAAAAATTTTATTTGTTACATACAACAGTCATACATGTAGTGAAATGCTTAATTCTTCGCATATCCCAACTTCTTGTTAGTAGGCAGGGGTCAGAGCACAGGGTCAGCCATTTTACAGCAGGGGTTAAGGGCCTTGCTCAAGGGCCCCACAGTGGCAAACTGGCAGAGCCAAGGCTCAATCCACTGATCTTCTGATCCGTAACTCAGAGCCTTAACACACTGAGCCACCACTGCCATGGTTTATATAACATTTGCCTTAGCTATAACCATATTATACAGTATTTTCCTTAGGTGTAGTTATTTTATGCAAAGTACCTTAAAAGTACCACAGCTGTGATCATTTTTTTTTGTATAGCGCTTTTAACAATTGACATTGTCACAAAGCAGCTTTACACAATCAAAAGAATTATTTCAGTTTGTATGACATGTGAATGTATATGAATCAAAATGATAAGACTTTCCCTGATGAACAAGCCAAGGACGACGGCGACAGTGGCAAGGAAAAACTCCCTGAGATGGTAATACTCAGAGGGGATGGTAAGACTCAACAGGGAACCCATCCTCACCTGGATGATAACGGATAGCAGGGATTGTTCTGCACTCATACTGTGTGTTAGGAGGCTGGAAGTTCAGTATAACAGGAGATGTGGAGAAGTTAAAATAGAGTCCAGTTTGTTATTACATATGCATATTACACCAGTTTACCTCAGCTGTAGTCATATTATGCAACATTTACCTCAGCTGTAGTCATACACTCAGCACGTAGTCATGTGTGGGATGTGTGTGGTGACTGGGGATGGTTCCACTTGATGACTATGAAGATTGTCTTGAACTCAGATGATGCAGGCAGTTCTCCTATGATGGTCCAATGATGACTGCAGTCACAGAATAGTTTAGAACTGAAATTCTCCAACAATGAAAGAGGACTTTATATCAGCTTAAATGCCTTTCTCATTATACTGAACTTTTGATCCCATAGTAGCCCCCAGATATAGCATGGACCATTTTATTGTCATAATATGATTATGGTCTTTTGATTGTGTAAGGCGTCTTTGGGACAATTACAATTGTTAAAAGATTTACACAAATAAAATTGAATTGAATTGAATTGAATTATTACCAACATAATGGCGGGTTACCTGTTGAGTCTGGCTCCTCTCAAGGTTTCTTCCTATTGACATTTCAAAGAGTCTTTCCTTGCTGCTGTTGCCATTGGCTTGTTCAAGTTGGGCAACAAACCATCTATAATGTTTCCATACATGTCCTAATTTATTTCCATTATTATTTTTCTCCTTTATTCTTTAAAGATGCTTTGTGACAATACCATATGTAAATAAAATTGAATTGAATTGAATAAAATATACAATATTTATCACAGCTGCAGTCATACTATACAATAAATACCTCAGCTGTAGTAATTTTATACAATATTTATGTAATCCATAGTCATATTATGCAATATGTACCTTAGCGTTAGTCATGTTATTGTCATGAACTAACCTCGGTGACCAGAAGACGTAGCTTAGCGGTTAGCCCAATGTAGCGTGGATGGTAAACCCAAACGCGGAGTAACAGCGAGTAGGCAGGATAACCACGCGATTTATTCTAAGGACTCTCCCGAAAACGGAGCAAGGGAAAAACACAAATTTAACCCGCGTCCTAAAATACACACACAACGATAGGAAGCAACAACCAAAAGATAGTGAGTACTCGCGGTTTGATGAACGCCAACCTGAACCGACATGGGCCGAACTCAATGACTGAGCGGTAAGCCAACGTTTGTTTACCTCTTTTATACTTCCTGGTTTGGCGCCCGCCGGTCCTAGTGTCGGGCGCAGATTGAGTGTGCATGACAGTACCCCCCTGTCCAGGACCGGCTCCTGACGGTCCTGGGGTGGAGGATACCCGGCGAAGGTAGTCTCGAATCAGTTTGGGGTTTAAATGAACCGGGCCGGGATCCAAGACCGCTCCTCGGGGCCGTAGCCCTCCCAGTCAACAAGGTACTGCGTACCTCTGCCCCGAGGGCGCGAGTCGAGGATTCGGCGTACGGTGTAGGCGAGACCGCCGTCGATGGTCCGGGGAGGAGGAGCTGGGGGGGTGGGTGGAATCATGGGTGATGTGATGAATGGTTTGAGTTGAGAGATATGGAATACTGGATGCATCCGGAGTGCCGCAGGCAGCTGGAGCCGGTAGGTGACAGGGTTGATACGATGAGTGATGCGATATGGTCCGACGAATCTGGGGGAGAGTTTTCTGGATTCTGTGCGGAGGTGCAGGTTTCTTGTAGACAGCCATACTTTGTCACCTACGTGGTACAATCGTCCCGGTGGGTGTCGACGGCGATGTTGGATGGCGTATTGGGTGTTGGCTCGTTGGATGGCTGCGTTGGCGAGGCGCCATATCCGTCGACACCTGCGGACCAACTATTGAGCCGAGGGTACATCAACCTCCGGTTCTTGGTGTTCGAACATCGGAGGTTGGAAACCATGGCACACCTCAAATGGGCTTAGCTTGGTGGCGGTGGAGACGTGAAGGTTGTGTGAAAGCTCCGCCCAAGTGAGGTGGCGGGCCCAGGAGCACTGACGATCTGCCACGAAACACCTCAAGTAGCGCTCCAGTTGTTGGTTGGTCCGCTCCGTCTGACCATTGGTCTGAGGGTGGTAGTCAGACGAGAGACTACAAGTGGAGTTGATCAGACGGCAGAAGGCTTTCCAGAACCGGGCAGTGAACTGGGGCCCCCTGTCCGAGACGATGTCCTTGGGGAACCCATGCAGTCGGACTACGTGCTCTAATATCAGCTCGGCTGTCTGTTTAGCTGACGGGAGTCCGGAAAGGGCCACCAGGTGCACAGCTTTGGAGAAACGATCCACAATGGTTAAAATGGTGTCTTTATCTTCTGAAGCCGGCAGGCCCGTGATGAAATCAACGGCAATGTGCGTCCAGGGCCTTCGGGGAACTGGGAGCGGGTGGAGTTCCCCGGGTGTTGGTTGGTTTGTGTCCTTGGCCCGGGCGCACACTGGGCACGCCTGAACGAACTCATTGACGTCCTTGGCCATGGAAGGCCACCAGAAGGCACGGCGGATGAACTGGAGGGTGCGTTGGGTGCCTGGATGTCCGGAGATGGGAGTGGAGTGACCCCACTGGATGACCTCCATTCGAAGGGTCTCTGGAACATAGAGTCGTCCAGGCGGCACACCTGCCGGTTCGTCCTCTGCAGTCTGTGCCTGGCGAACCCTGGTCTCCAGTTCCCAACGGAGTGGGGCGATGATTTTTGATGATGGCAGGACAGGCGCGGGGTCCGCCCGGGGGCTGTCCTCTTCATGTTGTCGCGAGAGGGCGTCAGCTTTGATATTCTTAGACCCGGGCGGTAGGACAGATGGAAATGATATTGCTCGAAGAACAATGCCCACCGTACCTGTCGAGGGTTCAGCTGCTTAATGTTGCGGATGGTGATGAGGTTCTGATGATCGGTCCAGATGAGGAATGGTTCTCTGGCGCCCTGGAGCCAGTGTCGCCATTCTTCCAATGCCCACTTTATGGCCAGCAGTTCGCGGTCCCCTACCCCGTATCGCTGCTGAGTGGAATCAAATTTTTTGGAAAAGAAACTGCAGGGGTGCAGCTTCTGATCTGGACCTCGTTGTGAGAGGACCGCCCCGGCGCCCACATCCGAGGCGTCCACCTCCACAACGAATGGTTGATCTGCATCCGGGTGAAGGAGAATGGGGGCGGTGGTAAATCGGTGGCAGAGTTCATGGGCGGATATGGCCGTAGGGTTGAGCTGGAAGTGATGGGGCGAGAGTCGGGTCAGAGCGGTTAAGTTGACAGAGCGCAACTGTACTGTAGCCCCGGATAAAGCGACGGTAGAAGTTCGCAAACCCGAGAAACCGTTGAAGCTGCTTGAGGGTCTTGGGTAGGGGCCAATGACGCACAGCCTCTAGCTTCTGCGGGTCCATGGCCACACCCTGGGGCGAGATAACAAAACCCAGGAAAGTGGTGGAGTGCTCGTGGAAAGCACACTTTTCCAACTTACAGTACAGTTGGTGGGCGACTAATCTCTTTAGTACCGCTCTGACGTGTTGAATGTGTTCGGTGAGGCTGTGTGAGTAGATGTGTATGTCGTCTAGGTAGACGAATACCCATCTGCCGAGCATGTCTCTGAGGACATCGTTAATAAACTGTTGGAAAGCTGCTGGTGCGTTGCAAAGTCCAAAAGGTATTACCAGGCTTTCGTAGTGTCCTGTGGGGGTGATGAAGGCCATTTTCCACTCATTGCCCTCTCTGATACGCACCAAGTTGTAGGCACTCCGGAGGTCCAACTTAGTGAAAATGGTGGCACCAGAGAGGGCGTCCAGGGCAGAGTTGGTAAGCGACAACGGATGTTGTTGAGCCCCTGATAGTCAACACATGGGCGTAGGTCACCGCCTTTTTTCTTCACGAAGAAGAACCCCGCGGCGGCAGGCGATGAGGATGGTCGGATGGTGCCGTTACGTAGGGCCGAAGATACATATTCCTCCATCGCCTGAGTCTCGGAGATGGATAGGGAGTAGAGATGGCCATGGGGAGGAGTGGAACCCGGCTGAAGGTCAATCGCCAGGTCGTAGGGGCGGTGAGGCGGTAGGTGAGTCGCCCGTCGCTTACAAAATGCTTCAGCCAGGTCCTGATAGGCGGCGGGAATGGCGTTGGTGTCGACGTCGGGGGCCTCGGACTCCCTAGAGCACGTCCCAGCCGAAGCCCGTAGGCAGAGTTCTGAACAGGTCGGGCCCCACTGTAAGATCCTGTTTTGATTCCAGGAAATAAGCGGATCGTGCTGGAGAAGCCACGGGTGTCCAAGTATGATTGGTGGTGATGAGACGGAGGTGAGGTGAAACTGGATTGATTCGTGATGCTGACCAATGATGAGGGTGATGGGTTGAGTCTGGGTGGTAATGGGGCTGGAGGAGAGAGGCCGACCATCGAATGATGTAATTTTAACAGGCTGGGATAACGCTTCAAATTCCACTTCCAGACTTTTGGCATAAGATGAGTCAATGAAGTTACCTGCAGCCCCGGAGTCGATGAATGCGGTACTTCTGACCCGTTTGTGGCCAAACTGGAGGTGTACCTGGACCGTGAGACGAGAGACGCTAGGTGTGGTAGCAGAGAGGTGGAGATGGCCCGGTGAGCTGCTCCCAACGCTCACCGGGCCTGGGCGTTTCCCTGGCGACGTGGGCAGATGGCTCTGTGGTGCTCTGCCGACCCACAATAAGCACAAAGTCCTTCTTTAAAGCGTCGTTCTCGTTCTTCTGCGGTCAGGGATGCGCGCCCTAATTGCATGGGTTCCCCGGCTCCGGTGTAAACCACGGCAGTAGGTGAAGAACCAACATGTCCCTGGGTAGTGTAGGTAGCTGACTTCGATGGATGTGAAGTGGTGGGGGTGAAAGTGGGTGTTGGCGGCAGGGTCCTAGGAGCCGGCTTCGGACGAGAGAGGAGGCGTTGGTCGATCCGAAGGGCGAGTTGGATCACTCCCTCCAGCGTGGCAGGAAGCTCTCGCCCGGCTAATTCGTCCTTAATCCTCGAAGTCAGTCCCTCATAGTAGGAGGTCCGGAGCGCTGCATCGCCCCAGGTGGTCTGAATGGCGAGAGTGCGGAACTCGGCAGTGTAGCGACTCACAGACGATCCTCCCTGCCGCAGGTGGTAAAGTTTGGTGTCGGTCTCCACCTCGCCCGCAGGGTGTTCAAAAGTGAGCCGGAGTTGATGTGTGAACTCATTGTATGAGTGGGCGGTGTCTGTGTCTGCTTGGAGAACTGCCGTGGCCCACTCAGCTGCCTGCCCTGTGAGCAACGAAACGAGGAGAGCAATGCGTATCCGATCGGTGGAGTACTTGATGGGATTGAACTCAAACACCAGGTCGAGCGCCGTCAAAAACACACTGCACCTCCCGTCCGTGCCATTCCATTTCTCTGGTAATGATATAAAGATGTCAGAAGAGGGGGGGGGAGGAGGATGCGGTGCCGCGGCCGCCACGACAGGAGGCCGGTTAGCAACGCTAGCAACAGCCGCCAGAAGATCCGCGTTCTCCCGCCTGAGATCCGCAACCTCGCGGCGCAAGGCCGCGATGTCTTGGACGCTCCGGCGAAGAGTAGCGACCTCCTCGGTTAGTCTATTAACCAGCACGGTATGCCGATCCACCACGCCGCAGAGGCGCGCGTGATCCGCTGGGTTCACCGTCAGGGGCTCAGTCATTCTGTCATGAACTAACCTCGGTGACCAGAAGACGTAGCTTAGCGGTTAGCCCAATGTAGCGTGGATGGTAAACCCAAACGCGGAGTAACAGCGAGTAGGCAGGATAACCACACGATTTATTCTAAGGACTCTCCCGAAAACGGAGCAAGGGAAAAACACAAATTTAACCCGCGTCCTAAAATACACACACAACGATAGGAAGCAACAACCAAAAGATAGTGAGTACTCACGGTTTGATGAACGCCAACCTGAACCGACATGGGCCGAACTCAATGACTGAGCGGTAAGCCAATGTTTGTTTACCTCTTTTATACTTCCTGGTTTGGCGCCCGCCTTACTTCTGGGTCCTAGTGCCGGGCGCAGATTGAGTGTGAATGACAGTTATATGATATTTACCTCATCTGTAGTCAAATTCTGCAATATTTCCTCAGCTGTAGTCATATACTGTACTATACAATATTTTCCTTAGATGTAATCATATTATACTCTGTTTACCTCTTCTGTATATTCTGTATATCTGTCATATAATACAATATTAACCTCACCTGTAGTATTTTTATACAATATTTACATCAGTTGTAATCATGTCATAAGATTTTTACTTCATCTGTAGTCATATTATATGATATTAACCCCGTCTGTAGTCATATTATACAATATTTAGCTAATCTGTAATCATATTATATAATGTTTACCTCAGCTATAGTCATATTATATGATATTTACCTCAGCTATAATCATATTATACAATATTTAGCTCAGGTATAGTCGTATTATACAATATTTACCTCAGCTATAATCATATTATATAATGTTTACCTCAGCTATAGTCATATTATACAATATTTACCTCGGCTATAATCATATTATACAATATTTAGCTCAGGTATAGTCATATTATACAATATTTACCTCAGCTATAATCATATTATATGATACTTACCTCAGCTATAATCATATTATACAATATTTAGCTCAGGTATAGTCATATTATACAATGTTTACCTCAGCTATAATCATATTATACAATGTTTACCACAGCTATAGTCATATTATATGATATTTACCTCAGCTATAATCATATTATACAAAATTTAGCTCAGGTATAGTCATATTATACAATGTTTACCTCAGCTATAATCATATTATACAATGTTTACCTCAGCTATAGTCATATTATATGATATTTACCTCAGCTATAATCATATGATACAATATTTAGCTCAGGTATAGTCGTATTACACAATGTTTACCTCAGCTATAGTCATATTATACAATGTTTACCTCAGGTGTAGTCATATTATACAATATTTAGCTCGGGTATAGTCATATTATACAATATTTACCTCAGCTGTAGTCATATTATACAATGTTTACCTCAGCTGTAGTCATATTATACAATATTTACATTTACATTTAATGGACGCCCATATCCAAAACTATTTAACAAAAATTTCTCATTATATGTCTGAGCAGTTGAGGGTTAAGGGCTTCACTCAAGGGCCCAACAGGGACAATTGGTGGTCGTGCGATTTGAAACTGCGACCTTCCAAAACATAGTCCAATGCCTTAACCACTGAGCCCTGATCCTTCAGCTATAGTCATATTATACAATACTTACCACTGCTATAATTATGTTATATAACATTTATTTCACATATAGTCAATTTATATATTTTTAGAATTATTTATCTCAATTGTAGCTAGTTTATGCAAATTTTATCAGCTATAGTTATCAGTATTACTATTTACCTCTGCTATAAATATATAATAAAATATTTATAATCCCATGAACAGTTTTGGACTCAAGTTTACACTAAAACAGATGCTGGCCTCAAATAACTGGCTAACTAAATTAATTTCCTAGTACACAGTTTTACTTTTGACCACATAGTATATAATCATTAAATTAATTTATGATTGCATTATTCACTATCACCCAGATGAGGATGGGTTCACTTCATGAGTCTGACTTCTCTCAAGTTTTTCCTTGCTCATCAGAGATAAATTGATTTAAATTAAGGGTTATACATTTTTTATATTTAAAGTTTATATACTGAATGTATATCTCTGTAATACAATTCAGTTACATTTTTATTTGTTTAGCACTTTTAACAATTGTCATTGTCGCAAAGCAGATTTACACAATCGACAGTAAATATGGAATCAAAATAAATAGATAGTGCCTGATGAGCAAGCTGAGGGCAACACTGGCAAGGAAATACTCCCGGAGATGGCAATGGGAAGAAACCTTGAGAGGATCCATGCGACGAGATCTCCAACCAGAAGTTGGTCACCAGGACGAGTCTGGGGTCTGGATCACTGGCAGCTCATCAGCGACATGTGTACCTTAATAGACAGAGAGGGAGCGGGAAAGAGAGAGAGGGAGAGAGAGAGAGAGAGAGAGAGAAGAGAAGAGGAGAGAGGTGAGTTGAAGAGAAGGAGAGATAACAGTTAGGTATGGTGAGAGACATATAATGGATAAGGTGAATGTATACATAGTCCAGCAGGACTAATTATGACAGCTTAACTAAAAAGGAGAGCCAGAAGAAAACACAGGCATGAGGGGAAACTGGGATGTAAAGCAACCAGTTCACCGTCAACAAACTTGAGTGATCAATGAGGGGGATGACAGCATCTAATACGCGGTAATTACAATCCATCAATCGTTTGATTGAAGTAGGCGTGGTAGATCGTAAGACACTAGCAGTTCACTGCAGCATGAGACCATTTAATACTTTATATCTCAAAAGTAGTATTTTAATATCTATGTGAAATTTCACAGGGAGTCAATGAAGTGAGGATAATATCGGGGTGATGTGTATTCTAGTGAGGACTTTCGCTGCTGCATTCTGGACTAACTGAAGCTTGTTTATGCACTTAATTAAACAACCAGACAGTAAGCGTTATAATAGTCCAGCCTAGAGGAGATAAAAACATGAACAATTTTTTAGTGACAATGTATTCCTTATCTTGGCAATGTTTCTGAGGTGAAAGAATGCTGTCCTTGTAATATTATCTAGATATGCTTCAACTGAAAGACTGGGATATACAATCACACCTCGGTCTTTTACTGTTGCATTTGACAGAAAAGAAAGGCCATTTAAAGTTGCAGTCTGATCAAAAACTTGCTTCAAGCTGCATGTGGTCCTATGACCAGAACTTCTGTCTTGTCACGATTAAGCAGAAAGAAGTTAATTAACATCCAGTCTCTTTTGTTCTTCACACATTGCTCAACGTTTGTAAGCTGGTTTTTCTCATCTGGTTTTGCTGAAACGTATAACTGTCTTTCATCAGTGAACAATGAAAACTAACACCATGACTATGAATTCTGTTGCCCAGAGAAAGCATGTAAAGAGAAAAAAGCAGTGGGCCTAAAACTGAACCATGTGGAACATCGAACTCCACTTAAGAAAATGCAGAACACCATTTAAATCTACAAACTGATAACGATCAGAAAAAAGTAAAGCTGTTTTGTGACAATGAGTGTTATTTCTACATTTCAAGAGGATGATAAGAGATACAAAAGGGCCAGTATGTGAGATTCTAAGAAACATCTTGTGAATGGTCTCCATAAAATATGTATATATTTTAATAAATATATATTAAATATGTATGGCACTGGTGGCTCAGTGGTAGGTGTTTCGCCTGCCATGTGGAAGGCCCGGGTTCGATTCCAACCAGTGCCCACACCCCAGCCACTGGATACAGTGCCGGTCCCAAGCCCGGATAAAATGGGAGGGTTGCGTCAGGAAGGGCATCCGGCGTAAAACCTGTGCCAAGTTGTAGTGCGGACTGGATATTCCGCTGTGGCGACCCCTTGCCGGGAGCAGCCGAAAGACCAACAACATATATTAAATATGTATATTTTAAATATATATTTTAATTTTAATATGTAATAAAGTCCATATGAGCAAAAATGCTTCACATCCCACTCTTGGTTCATTTTCTTTTGAAACACTACACCCTAACAATAGAAACAAGAATTAGCTAAGTATGGGAAACAGTGAAGAGTTTACGGAAAGCCTTATTATTAGCTATGGAGGATTCTCCTCAGTCAAGCCTGCCTGCTTTAACCAGAAATTTATTCCAGATTCCCACAACAGTTTCACAAACACCATTTATCAATAGATTATTATTTTATTTATTTAACCAAATATTTTGCTCCACCCATACACTGTGACTGGTGCAGCTGGTGACAGACAGACAGCAAACAACAGTTTGTGTAATTAACAAGGGTTAAAAACTGTTTTAAATTATTACCAGTACTTTGTAGCCAAAAGGTGAGGAGAATAAACCATGGGGATGGTGGTCAGTCCTAAGACACTTACAAGATTTACTTCTTTCCACATATATATGTAGTCTATCAGCCTTTCCTGATGGTTGATTATGCCAATCAGGAAAACAAAGGAGCTGGTGGTACTTCAGGAGAAGTAAGACCCCTGTTAATACAGTACATCTGTCCAGGGGACGACAGTGGACATTTTCTCAGAATACATATATCGACAACAAACTGAACTGGTCACTTAACACAATGGCAGTTTACAAGAAAGGACAGAACAGGTTGTATTTTCTGCAAAGGCTCAGGTGCTTTAACATCTGCAACACCATTCTTTGAATGTTCTATGTATTCGATGTTGTGGCTAGTGTATTTTTTTATTTTATGTAGTGTAGGTTTTTTTGCGTGATTTGTTGGGGCTTCAATATCAAAGTGTCTGACAGAATTAGACTGGGTAAAGTTATTAAAAGGGCTAGTGCTAGTCATTGAGCTGGACTCTGTTGAGGTTGTGGCAAACAGGTAGATTCTTTCTAAAATAAAAGCAATCCTGAGCAATCCTTCTCACCCACTATTCAGTGTGTTCTCTGACCAGAGGAGCAAATTCAGCTAGAGACTGATTATTAATGATATTAATGATAAGTGTTCCACAGATCTGTTCTACCAATGGCCATAAAATTGTACTCTTCTCTGCAACCTTTACACAATATGCTTAGTAACTGTCTGTAATTAAACAATTACATTTGTTTCCATAGTCATTTACCAATGATATTGGGCCTTACCACTTTTCAAGTGCAATATTGATACAGTTAAACCTTGGATTGCGAGCATAATTTGTTCTGGAAGTGTGCTTGTATATCAAATCAAAGCAAATTTCTCCATAAGAAATAATAAAACCTCAGATGACTTGTTCCACAACTCAAAAATATTTATCTAAAAATAATTAATACAAAATGTAAAGTAAAAATTAAACAAATTAACCTGTTTTTTATCTTTAAAAAGAATCCCAATAGAGTGTGTTTCCGTTAATGTGTCAGTATGTGTCAAGGCGAGAGGAGAGGAGAAGGAAGGCAGTGGGAGGCAGGTAGCTGCTCTCTCCCCAGTACTATGGGTATGGAAATACTTTAATACATGTAAGAGTGTAATTAATACCTCAAGAACACCTGTGACAACGAGCGATACAAATAGTTAAACATCCCAGTGCTCTTACAGTCTTTTATCACCACCTATGGAACGCCTCCAATCAGATTACTCTGTTAGAACTAACTATTGTATAAAAAGATCATTCAAATATTTTTTATTGATAAAGATGATGTATCATAATAGAATTGTGTTCACCTGAAGTATTATCAATTCTTCAGTAAATAGCACAATGATGACAGGAGGGTTCTGTCATCATTGTGCTATTTACTGAAGAATTGATAAATAAAGGTACAATAATGACAATGCACACAAATTCTGCCTTAAATAATAATTTTTATTTAATCCAGAAGCGCAAAAAGAGTAGGTGCATCCTGGGCGATTTGATGGACAGATCTTTAGTCCCGACCCCTGGCTGAGCTCGTTTCACTGTTCACACGGCCTTTAGATTGTTTTATTAAAGTGTTTCAATGGGAAATTCCCCCTGTCTGCATTTTTGCGCTGTTGCTATGACTTAACGCGGTGGTCGCTAATCACCGGGGCAAATTTCATCTAAAACACCACAGGCCTTTTGTCGCACTAACACACCGTGACAGTAGAAGCACGACGGGGGACTGAAAATGCCCTCAGGGTGGATGGGTGGGTGAAGCAAGAAGGCTAAAATGCCATCTCATACTTTTGAGACGTCTCCTCATATGTACGTGTCCAAGTGTTAGAATAATACATGAAGTAAGAACAATTCATGAACAGGATTGCACCAACTTTATCATACACTTTTGCAGGGTTATGTTGTGTGCATAGTGGAAGAATAATTATTCAACATTCAACAATCCGATGAATGCTGTATTCTTATGCATATTAGTAGAGTATGCTATTTGATATAATGCTAGTTTATGGCATGCAGCTAATCTGTTTCTCAGGTAAAGTATGAATGACTGAGTCAATTTGAATGACTGAGTCTTTTTTAAGAATGTATTTTCTAATAAGCAGTTCATCTTCTGTCCTTTTTTTTCATCCCTCCATCCCTTGTCCCTGACATGTCACAGTATGCAAGACATAAGAAAACACACTTACATAGATTATACAGGCTGTCTGATCATAAAAAGTTTTTATAGTGAAAGCGAATAGCGAAGGTTTCAGACACAACAACTCGCTAAGGTTTAATGTTTACTGCTAATATCCGTCTGGAAACACTCTTTAAATGGCGTAGGATTGTATTTCACAATCCATTAATAGAGACAGATTGGTAAAGTGGTGCCTCAGAGGATATGGCTGTAAGCTTTTGACATAGGAAGATACACAGCCAAAAACACACTGATGTCTACCGCTAACAAACTGCTACTGCAGAACCATACACGCACATGAGGAGGAGATAAAAGGGCTTCTTTATGAGGAGTCTTTGATTAGTTGGCCATAAGATGAAAAAATTTGACATTAGCTGTACTCAAAAAGTTATCTGAAATTCTTAAATGTTTCTCTGGAAACTTTTTGGTCAGTTTTCCAGAGTGAGACTCACATGCTAATTAATCAAGTAGCTAATTTGCAGGCTACAGTGTCCTTATAAGTGCCACAGAAACACTAAAGCCATTTGTAGGGAAAATAATCACATCATATTGGAATAAAAGCTATCAACAATAAAATAGTCTAAAAAAGCAAAACAATAGAGGGCTCATTTTAAGTTTTCGGCAAAGTCGGTTGCAACATCATTTTCCGCACCTTTAATTTCTCTAACTAGTTCAAACCTGCTGTTGAGAGAGAATGGCTTAATTTATATTTCTACACACATACGCACATTGCCATACAAGACTGCACAAGACTTTACTGGGCTCATCTGTGGCTCTAGCTGCATTCTGGAAAAGTCTATGGCTGGTATCATGGGATTTTCTGCACAATATTGGTATCTCTTGTGTTCTCTAACTGATGATGTATTTTAGGTTTTTGCTCTTTTAACGAAAATCAATGTTGCTTTGTGTATAACAGTGCAGTGTTGAGTGAGGAACACACTGTAACCTGTAGCGTATTTTAGCCATGAGTGATGAAGGAGCTGTTTAATTGAGACTGTGTAATTATGGGTCTGAGGTGTGAGTGTGTTTACCCAGCATTTAGGAGGATGTGCTTGATCCTCACTGACTCATCTGTTTGTCATGCTAACACTGCCCTGTGCACAGTCTTGTGCACAAGTTACCTCTATTTAATGTCAATGTGTATATTATCAATTGCTCGTAAAACAATCTTCTGAAATACTGTTTTTAATCCATCACCTCTGCTGAGAATACTATAAATGTTCAGTTGATCAATTTAATTTTTTCAATCAATTTAAATGATCTCATCTTTACTACTGACTACCATTTGTACTGAACACACTATACTACTAACACTGTACTACTAACACTGTCATTTTACTGAATGCCCTTTTCTACTATTTTATTGATCACACTGAATGATTTTGATGACAATCATTTCATACCAAGAACCACCTTATTGAAAACATTTAGTGACATGGTGGTGAGGTGGTTAGCACCGTGGCCTCGCACCTCCAGGATTCAGGGTTCTTTGGGGGTTACCTTGGGTCTTTGTTCCTGGAGCCTGCATGTCCTCCTCATGCTTGGTGGGTTTCATCCAACATTACAAAGACTTGCAAGACTAATTAGTCTTATAAAATTGCCCGTTGTGTGTAAATGAGTGCGTGCATGTGTGCCCTGTGATGAACTGGCACCAGGTTCGGGGTATACCCCGCCTTGTGTGTGGGATAGCCTCCAGGCAAAGCATAAGTGGTATAGAAACTGAACAAATTAATGACATTTATTATCAAATTTTTTTATCATCCTTCTAACCTGCAACAAAGTTTCTGCCTACTCTACTCTCTTTTATGCCTACTCTACTTTCTTTCAGTTTTATTCTAATTTGCAATGTTATGCTTGTCTAACTTTATTTTGTTTTACAGCCACGAGGGAAGCTGCATTCGTTCACGCCATTGCATCAGCAGGAATAGCATTTGCCGTGACCAGGGGGTGCGCTGATGGTTCAGCTTCGATCTGCGGTTGTGATATGATACATAAAGGTCCACCAGGGGAGGGGTGGAAGTGGGGCGGCTGCAGTGAAGATGTTCACTTCGGAAACATGGTTTCACGAGAATTTGCTGATGCACGCGAGAACCGACCTGATGCTCGATCTGCCATGAACCGCCACAACAACGAGGCTGGCAGGATAGTGAGTGTTACAGCTAAAACTTGACTTTATCACTGACTACCATTTTACTGAACACACCATCCTATGGCCTGCCCTTCAATTGAACATCCAGAACCACTACATACTGCACCATTTACTTTGCTATTCTTTCCTTACATAACTGCTAACCTCACTGCTCTCTCTTGTCTCTCCACAGTCCATCACCGAGCACATGTACCTGAAATGTAAATGCCACGGATTGTCAGGAAGCTGCGAGGTGAAGACATGCTGGTTTTCACAACCAGATTTTCGCAAAATCGGTGATTACATGAAGGACAAATACGACAGCGCGTCTGAGATGTTGGTGGAGAAACACAGGGAGTCTCGGGGCTGGGTTGAAACCCTGCGGCCCAAATACACCTTCTTTAAACCTCCTACAGAAACTGACCTTGTCTACTATGAGAGCTCTCCCAATTTCTGTGACCCGAACATGGAGACAGGTTCATTTGGGACGCGAGACCGCATATGTAACTTAACATCGCATGGCATCGACGGTTGCGAGCTGCTCTGCTGCGGCCGAGGACACAACACTCGGACAGAGAGACGCAAAGAGAAATGCCACTGTGTCTTCCACTGGTGCTGCTATGTCAGCTGTCAGGAGTGTACGCGTGTCTACGATGTCCACACCTGCAAATAACTCGGACTAGAAATTTGGTTGCCTTTTGTAACTGCTGAAGTATTGCTTTATCCCAGAGTGTGTTTGACTTGGCTGAGTGACAAGGCTTTCTTCAGTTCTGAATGCTTAATATAAAATATTGATTCTAGTATCTTCATGCAAAGCCTGTAAGCACATAAATTTGTCACTGTGCAAATTCAGAACCTCTGGAAACCTTTGGATCACAAAAAAATCCACCCAACCAACAAAAACCTTCGGGTTGAATCTTCCATTAACAACCTGTGTCATCGTTCCCTCATGCAAAAGATTAAAGGGAAAGGGTGAGACAGAGATTGTCGTAGATCTTGCACTGAAAAAAAGGGGGCGTGTCTTATTCCACATTACTGAACAGGCAGCTTCTTTCAGAGATGTTAAAAGACCTTATATGACAAAAGGACCCACTTGAAAAGGGTCTCACGTTGCCTTCTCAAAGGGACTATCACACCATTGTGAGGACGTTTCACTCGTTTAACTCTCAGAGGGATGATTCTTAACCCGACTTCAGAGAATGAATGAGAAAGAGGGAAAACGTGGCCGCCTCAAGGTCTTACATCTCAGATTACAGCGATTCTGGTGGGAATAAAAAAGAGGCCTTGTAGTGGCACGTGGCACGTCCCCCAGTGACGCATTAGCTTTAGCATCTTTGCTGACAAGCAGTGATTAGCGCTATATTGAATTCTTTGTAGCTTGTACGAAAGATGGATATTTTAATATTTCTAGAATACGTAAAAGCATTAGTTACTAGCACTCAACTACTAGGATTCTGTTATGCTAGTTTCAGCATTAACATGATTTTAAAAAATTAGCTAAATATTTAACAGCTCCATCACATATTCCTTTGATAAATAACTGTGGTATGTGTTAACATGTTCTAGCAGCACTAGCCTGGCTAGCGATATAAAGCTAGAATGATCTTTAACACCTGACTCAATTAGGAGACCTTAGTGTCATATTTAATTCTTTTGTGCGACCATGAAATGTTTGAGTTTAGACAAAGAGGTTTCTAAAGCAATAAGTCTTAGTGACAAATATATTTTTATATATATTTTTGATAGAAAATGCTTTTATTATGAGTGTATGAGAGTTTTTTTGTAGCACTATTTGCATACGTATTTAATTTGTAGCAGGTCTGGCAAATATTTCTTTTGAATGTGAGCGTGTGCGTGTGTGCGTGTGTGTGTGTGTGTGTGTGTGTGTGTGTGTGTGTGTGTGTGAAGGGGGGTGTTGTAAAAGTGGTAAATAGCAGGAAGCAGGCTGAGTACACAGTTAACAAGTTAATAATTAGGATATGAGTAGAGAGTTGTGCCTGAGTGAGAGTTACATATTTCCAAATTTCTCTGAATTCACTTGTTTGCTTTATGAATCATAACTAGACTTCGTCTCTCAATGTCACCGCTCTGTGTCCTTGCTGAATGTTGCTCTGCTTAGAATCCTCCTATAACAGGAAGATAAAGGATTAGTTGAGATTGTTAGATGTTAGCATCAGACAATTAGCATTTCAGGTATGCGCTTATATCATTCATAGAGTCCTTTTAGTTTTTGTCTGAACAGTATTAGCAATATTATGTCAAAAGGGCTGCTCTTCAAAATAAATCAAACACTGGAACAAATACAGTACAGGCCAAAAGTTTGGACACACCTTCTCATCTATCCGTCAATGTGTTTTCTTTATTTTCATGATCATTTACATGGTAGATTCTCACTGAAGGCATCAAAACTATGAATGAACACATGTGGAGTTATGTACTTAACAAAAAAAAGGTCTCCACAGTCACCGGACCTGAACCCAATCGAGAGGGTTTGGGGTGAGCTGGACCGCAGAGTGATGAAGGCAAAGGGGCCAACAAGTGCTAAACACCTCTGGGAACTGCTTCAATACTGTTGGAAAACCATTTCAGGTGACGACCTCTTGAAGCTCATCGAGAGAATGCCAAGAGTGTGCAAAGCAGTAATCAGAGCAAAGGGGGGCTATTTTGAAGAAACTAGAATATAAAACATGTTTTCAGTTATTTCACCTTTTTTTGTTAAGTACATAACCCACGCTGAGACACACAGTTAGTGTCATTAACCACTGGACAACACCTGGTACATGCCCGCTCATACATACAGTTGCACATCACAGTGCTGTTAGTGTGTATTATCAGCACTCACAGAATGCCTCTTATCTAATCAGATTACTCAGTCAAAACTAACTGTTGTGTTATATGTTATAAATATATTCTAGGTACACCACTGCATAAATAGTTTGAGTTTGTGATATAAATCATTGGTTTAAATATTCAGCAACACAAGGAATAGCACTTGATCCAGCACTGACTCTTATACCACATTTTATTTAGTTTTATTTAGTTTTTAATATCCTGTAAATTGACTGTTAAAATAATACAAAATGTAACATCTTTTTTTCACTATTTTAATAGAAAGGCCTGAAACAAACTGACTTTTTTTTTTTTTGACGTACTCCGCCCCCCAGAAGCGCAATTCTCATATAACCCCTGAGTAGTGCTATAGTTACGTTTCAGCTCTGAGTACTGATGTGTTAGATCTACAGCATGCTTAACCCACCTGTGAATATTTAAATGCAGAGTGTGTTAGCATCAACAAGAGAAGCTGCTAGCAGGTTTTTACACTGTATTATATTCAAACATAGAGTGTTTAGATATAGGTGTGTTTTTGTGTGTGTATGAAATCTCTTCTTTCTATGAAAGACTATGTCGACATCATTATGAACTAAAATGTGAATTTTTTCTTCTGCTAATTTAGATTTCATCCAAATGGACAACTTGCTTCATTTTCGAAAATAAATAAACATATTTCCAAATTCTATCGATGATTATATAGAGATTCTATATATTTTTATTTCATTCTATAAACTAAAACTAATGTCGTTGACCTCACAATGAATTCCCGTTTCCTATGGCTGTAATGTTCCTGGTTGTAAATTCCTGAGGTTCGTATAAACCGTCCCTGTCTTCATGGAGTTTATTTGGGTCAGAGAATTTTTTTTACGATTATTTATTACCGCGTAAATGTGTAAATTAGGAAGTGTGTGTGAGAGAAGGCGAGTGTGTGTAGGGTAGCAGAGTGGTGCGTGATGTTTACCTCGGTGCCTGCTGCTGACTCACCTTCTTCTTCTTCTTCTTCTTCTTTTTTCTCAGATGTGTTGTGTCCTGCTGTCTGTTATAACTGTGATCGCTGTTTTAACCCCATAACTCAATAAATTTACACCGAAAACCATAAAAGCTCAGTGTCTCGGGTTCATTGATTTCATTGTGGAAATGACAGAGTTTTAAGGGAATGATGATAATTCTAACCACTTCACAGTATTTATTCTGTAAATAACTTTTAACAGGAACAAATGAACATTTTTATCATTTTGCTTTAAATTAAACTTTCTAATGGACGACACGGTGGTGTAGTGGTTAGCACAGTTGCCACGCACCTCCAGACTATGGGTTCGATTCCCAGGTTCGATTCCCGTCTCTGTGTGCATGTAGTTTGCATGTTCTCCCCCTGCTTGATGGGTTTCCTCCGGGTACTCTGGTTTCCTCCCACAGTCCAAAGACTCGTGCCCTAAACCTCTTGGGATAGGCTCCAGGTCCCCGTGACCCTGAATACAGGATAAAGCAGTATAGAAGATGAGTGAGTGAGTAAACTTTCTAACAACAAGAAAAACAACAAACAAAACAAAAAACTATTTTGAGAAAATTTAATTTTCTTAAGAAAATAAATATTTCAGTATATTTAATATTGAATGTCTTTAGAGATTTTTATCATTTCACTTTAAACTTTGCAACTTTTCCCAGTGCTATCATAAATAAATAGAAAAAAAGATAATGTAAAAAACAATATCTATTTCTGTATATTTTATTTAGAAGTTTTTAATTATTATTATTTTTTAATAATTCTAAATTCTAAAGAACTGACATTTTTTAATGTCTATGTGTATACACATCATTTAATGAATATTTATTTAACTCTCTTTAAAGCTTAAATTACTATTTCATTAAAAATATATATAAGTAATGTACACTGTAAAAAACTACCTATAGAATCTACCCAAAAAATGTGAGGTAACAATTTCCACACAATGTGTTTGGGTACATTTCGCCCCATATTTTTCATACAAAGTACTTAAATAAATTAGCTATAACATGCACATTGAAATTAGGTAAAGTCTACTCATTGCATCACATCATGAGTTATTTATTAAAATTAAGTAACATTAACTCAGTTGTACACTGTAGAAAACTACCTATAGAATCTACCCAAAAAATGTGAGGTAACAATTTCCACACAGTGTGTTTGGGTACATTTCGCCCCATATTTTTCATACAAAGTACTTAAATAAATTAGCTATAACATGCACATTGAAATTAGGTAAAGTCTACTCATTGCATCACATCATGTATTATTTATTAAAATTAAGTAACATTAATTCAGTTGTAGGTTATTGATTAACCAATATGATTAACTACCCATAATTTAATCAGGAAAGTTTAACTTCATTTAAAAAGTTCACCGGACACAGTAGATCATGTATATATATTTATTAAATAAAGAAATGGATTAAAGACATAATTTAGAAAACAAGTGTTCTAGATTTCAACTATGTTTAACTCAATATCAACGACAGCACTGTTAGCATCATATACTGGACAATTGTATTTTTAATTTATGCACACTTGCTGAATCATTTTTCCAACACTAAAATGACTTGTTTTAGTGACAAACATTTCTTAAACACATCTTTAATATCAGGCAAGTGTATATTTTAAATGCTGTAGCTAAAGCTTAACTGCTTGTCTTACCAGCAAAAAACACAAATATTTATATTGTAGCGTTTTTCGACGCTAGCAGGGATCTTGGAGAACGAGTGAGCTTACTTGCTCCCCAATGCAAATGGCTGGGGAGTAGTTTATTACCACAGCACAAGCACACATACACAGGTCAAGCACACACATACCACATGCTTAAACATGGCCGAAGCCACTAACCTAAAACCAACATCCCCCCCATGGTGAACACAAACATAGTGCTGGACCAAAGCCGGCGGTCGCCAGCCCCGCCCACGCCACAATATTTTAACTTTATCAGTTAGCCCAGACTTTGGCTAAGACAGTCACAAAGAGTCTATAAGAGTCAGCTTACTAGCTAATGTTTCGGTAACTTAAAACAGATTCAATTCAATTCAATTCAGTTTTATTTGTATAGCGCTTTTAACAATTGACATTGTCTCAAAACAGCTTTACACAATCAAAAGAATTATTTAAGTTTGTATGGAATGTGAATGTGTATGAATCAAAATGTTCAGATATTCCCTGGCGAGCAAGCCCGAGGGCGACAGTGGCAAGGAAAAACTCCCTGAGACGGTAATAGGAAGAAACCTTGAGAGGAACCAGACTCGACAGGGAACCCATCCTCATCTGGGTGAAACAGATAGCAGGAAATGATCTGCATTTATACAGTGTTAAGTGTTAGGTTCAGCTATAATAGTTGATGTTAATTGATGTTATAATACTTGATGTAAAATGGAGTCCAGTAGTTATTCGAGACTCAGATAGACTTGTAGAAAGTTCCAGTCCTGAACTATCGAATTGTCAAGTCCTCAGAGAAACAGCTGACCACATCCCCAATCATCCCCAGACACCAGACGCATCCTAAAGAGACACACGGGGCATCCATGCGACGAGACCTCCAACCAGAAACCGGGCACCAGGATGGATCAGACAGGTCCGGAGGGCAGAGGGAGTCTGGATCACTGGCAGCTCAGGAACCACATGTGTAGCTCGACAGAGAGAGAGAGAGAAAGAGTGAAAGGGGGAGACAGGGGGAGAGAGGAAAGAGAAAGAGGGGGAGGAAGAGAAGAGGAGGAGAGATTGCAATTAGGTATGGTCACAGTCACAATGTATAATGTGAATGTATATTTACTGTAGAGTGCAAGCAGGGACTCCGGCAGGACTAACTATGACAGCATAACTAAAAGGGAGAGCCAGAAGGAAACACAAACATGAGGGCTCCCTGAGATGTAAAGTAAACAATCACCTCACCGTCAACAAACCTGAGTGATCAAATGAGACTGAGGAAGACAGCATCTAAACATACCAGTTCACCATAATACTCTACGTCCATGAGTCCCCCAGATCTGCTCCTTTACCTTATGGCAAATCTATTTATAAAATGCTTGGTTAAATAAATAGGTTTTTAGCCTAGACTTAAACACTGAGACTGTGTCTGAGTCCCGAACACTATTTGGAAGACTATTCCATAATTTTGGGGCTTTGTAAGAAAAAGCTCTGCCCCCAGCTGTAGTTTTCATAATACGCGGTACTGATAAGCAGCCTGCATCCTTTGACCGAAGTAGGCGTGGCGGATCGTAAGACACTAGCAGTTCGCTCAGATACTGCGGCGCGAGACCATTTAATGCCTTATATGTCAAGAGTAGTATTTTAAAATCAATGCGAAATTTCACAGGGAGCCAATGCAGTGAAGATAGGATAGGGGTGATGTGCTCATATCTTCTGGTTCTAGTGAGGACTCTCGCTGCTGCATTTTGGACTAGCTGAAGCTTGTTTATGCACCTAACTGAACAACCAGACAGTAAGGCATTACAATAGTCCAACCTAGAAGTGATAAAAGCATGAACTAGTTTTTCTGCATCATTTAGCGACAATATATTTCTTATTTTGGCGATATTTCTAAGGTGAAAGAATGCTATCCTGGTGATATTATCTACATGAGCTTCAAATGAAAGGCTGGAATCTATAATCACGCCGAGGTCTTTTACTGTTGCACTTGACGGAACAGAAAGGCCATCTAAAGTTACGGTGAGATCTAAGATTTTACTTCTAGCTGTATGCGGTCCTATGACTAGAACTTCTGTCTTATCCGGATTAAGCAGAAGGAAGTTAATTAGCATCCAATTTCTTATGTCCTGAACACATTGCTCAACTTTAGTAAGATGGTTTTTCTCATCAGGTTTTGTTGAGACGTATAGCTGTGTGTCGTCAGCATAACAATGAAAACTAATACCATGCTTACGGATTATGTTGCCCAGAGGAAGCATGTAAAGGGAAAAAAGCAGTGGGCCTAAAACTGAACCCTGCGGAACGCCAAACTCCACTAGAGAACATGCAGAATAATCACCATTTAAGTCTACATACTGATAACGATCGGTCAAATAGGATCTGAGCCAGGAGAGGGTTGTACCCTTAATTCCTACTAAATTTTCTAATCTGTGAAGAAGAATAGCATGATCAATAGTGTCAAAAGCTGCACTGAGGTCGAGTAATACAAGCATAGTTACACAACCCTGATCAGAGGCCAATAGGAGGTCATTTACTACTTTAACGAGTGCTGTTTCTGTGCTGTGATGAGGCCTAAATCCTGACTGATACAGTTCATGTATGCCATTTCGATGTAGATATGAGCATAGCTGCTCCGCTACTATCTTTTCCAGAATCTTAGAGATAAAGGGGAGGTTTGATATTGGCCTGTAATTGGACAGCTGACAGGGGTCGAGGTCAGGTTTCTTAATTATTGGTTTAATAACTGCTACTTTAAAAGATTTTGGAACATAACCAATGCTAAGTGAGGAATTAATTATTCTCAACAACGGTTCTGTTGTTACTGGTACTATCTGTTTAAGAAAATGTGTCGGTATAGGATCTAATATACAGGTTGATGAATTTGCAGAAGAGATGAGTGAAATTAGTTCATTCTCTTCAAGAGGAGTAAAGTATTCTAGGTTTGAATCTGACATGGCTAGGTTAACATCAGTATCAATTACATTGTTTGGTTTCAAAGCCTCAATTTTATGCCTGATATTTACAATTTTATTATTAAAAAAGTTCATGAAGTCCTCACTATTGCATGATGTTGTTGTGGAGATTTCTGTAGTGGTCTTATTTCTGGTTAATTTGGCTACGGTATTAAATAAAAATCTAGGATTATTTTTATTTTCTTCTATAAGAGTGGAGAGATACGTTGATCTAGCTACTCTAAGAGCTTTCCTATAGTTCAGGATGCTCTCTTTCCATGCTATTTGAAATACCAACAATTTAGTTTGACGCCATTTACGCTCTAATTTCCGAGCAGTCTGTTTTAAAGTGCGCGTGTGATCGTTATACCAGGGAGCGAGTTTCTTATCTCTAATAATTTTTCTTTTAGCTGGAGCTACATTATCTAAGGTACAACGAAGTGTCGACTCTAAATATTCAGTCGCCTGATCAAGTTCTGTGGGGTCAGACGGTGGCCTAATCGAAGTTGGTAACTCTGGGAGATTACTGATAAAACTCTGTGTGGTAGTTGATGTGAATGTACGTTTAATACGATAGCGCGGTGCTGTGCGTACATTATCACTGTGACACACTTGAATGGAGACAAGATAGTGATCTGAGATAATTTCTGACAGTGGAATTGTGAATACATTTCTTATAATTAATCCAAAGAATATTACTAAATCTAAAGTGTGACCTGCTTTATGAGTGGGTCCTACTACACACTGATTTACACCTACGGAGTCCAGTATGGATATAAATGCTGTTCTCAGAGGGTCTTCTGGATTCTCAAAATGAATGTTAAAATCTCCAGCAATTAACACTTTGTCTACAGAAACGACCAGGTCTGAGATGAAATCTGCAAATTCACTAAGAAATTCAGAATACGGCCCTGGAGGTCTGTAAATTATAATTAGTGGAATCGACTGAGCTGATTTAATATACTTAAATACACTTATGTTACTATAGAGAATTTCAAATGAGTTAAATTTGTGTCTGTGTTTTTGTACGATAGACAGATTATCATTATGAATAACTGCGACGCCTCCTCCTCTACCAGTTAACCGAGGCTGGTGTATGTAGCTGTATCCAGGGGGACTAGCTTCATTTAGAGCTACATACTCGTCCTGTTTAACCCATGTTTCAGTTAAACAGAGTATATCAAACTCCTAATCTGTGATAATTTCATTAACAATAACTGCTTTTGATGCGAGAGATCTAATATTTAACAATCCTAGCTTCAGATCAGAGGTGCCGGCTGCGCATTCAGTATGATCGGAGTTTGTGGACTTTATGTTAATTAAATTATTGAAACAGACTTTCTGAGTCTTTCTACATTTTTGCTTAGATCGGGGAACAGACACAGTCTCAATAAGGTGAACCCTGAGTGACGACTCTATGCAGCTAGCAGACGGTTGGTTTAGCCTGTCTGTCTGCTCCCTGGCCTGGGCTCTGGATTGTCACCGATTAACTAGACCTCTACTGAGACTATGAGCTATACTACAGGAAATGAGAGCAGCACCTTCCCGAGTGGGATGGACACCGTCCCGCCCTAACAGGCCAGCTTTGCCCTCAAAGGTCTTCCAATTATCTATGTAGCCCACATTATTTTTGGAGCACCACCTGGACATCCAGCGGTTCAGCGACCATAACCTGCTGTAAGCTATGTCGCCACGTCTCATTGGGATGGGACCAGAGCATTTTACTTCATCGGACATCGCCTTCACTAATTTAAACACCTCTGTCAAGTTATTCTTACTAACCTCTGACTGACGAAGGCGTATATCGTTAGCTCCAGCATGTACCACTATCTTAGAGAACCTATGCTGTCCTAGAGCCCTAAGATTACCTACTATGTCCGGTGCCCTGGCTCCCGGGATACACCTAACCACTGCCGCTGGCGCCCCTAAAGGTCTAGCTAATGTCACGTGCCTCAGTATAGAGTCTCCTATAACCAGAGCTCTTTCAGGTTTCTCAGCGGGTGCAGCACTGAGGAGAGCAAACCTGTTGGACACGTGACGCGCAGAGGAGGTGTGCTCCGGTGGGCTAGCCTTAGCGTTAGCTTTGGCTGAACGAGTATGCCGCCGAGTCGTCACCCACTCGCCCCGCTGTGAGGGCTCTAATGCCGGAGTCGGGGGCTGTTTATCTCCGCCTGTGGCACCCAGACTGTCCGCTACAGGAATAACGCTGCTCTCACACTGTCTAACACTCTCTAAAGTCTGGATGCGCTCCTCTAATGCTGATATCTTCTCCGTCAGAGTGCTCACTAACACACACCTATCACAAATAAAATTATCACTAATGACGGAGGAAGAATGTCTAAACATCCTGCACTCTACACACTGAACAAGCTGAATGGTAGACATTATAACGTACCTCTGTGTCGGAGTTTTAGTTGTTTAGTTGAGGAAACTCGCGCGTTGATTGTGCTTTATTACTTTACAGGCATAAAATACGAGTCAATATAATTGTCTTGGTAAAAGGTTTGAAATCATGTTTTTTCCATACCACTAATACCTAACTAATGCAGGAAAAAAATACATTTTGTTCTGTACATTAACATTAGCTAAGCTAGCTTGTTATGACAAATGCTTGCCTAAAGAAAGCTACAAATATGAACTCCTTGTCGAACATAGAACAATGACCATAAATCTTATGAGAGATCAAAATAAATAAGTTACCCTTTGTAACATGCAGTCTATTTATCATATTATGAAAGCAAAGATATCTTACCTTCAGCCCAGAAGCTTGACAAATGAAGTCCACTTCAGCTGGCCCAATTAACATGTGCCTCAAATAGTTCATGCTTACAACAGAGCCAATGTTTTGGGGTATATATTACAAAGTTTTTTTAGATTGCAGTTATTACTATAAATAATTAGGTAGTGTGGGTGAATTTTACTCATTATTATATAGTTAAACTTGCTGATTAAAATAATAGGTAATTGGTAGACTATTTGCAAGGGTAGTATTTACCACCCACCAAAATCATTTTTTACAGTGTAGATGTTTTTGAGCAAAATACTAAAATTATTTACATTTAAACATAATGTAATGTATATACACTTTAAATTTATTTAACTGGAAATAATTTTGTATGTATTTCACTGTTTTAAAACAAAATCTCATGAATGAAAAGTGAAGTTTAAGAGCAGAGATACTGTTTCTTACCTTTCTTACAGTTTTACTCGAATGTTGATGAAAATCTAATCCACACATTTTTTTTAAGTAAGTAAGTAAACTGGATCGATGGGGGGAAATTTGATTTAACCGAATGTTTTGGAAACATTTATCAAATAAAAGTCATTTAAATATCAAGAGCACGAGTGTAAAAACACAGCAATCCAGTTTAATGCTGATTTAGGAAGTGTGTGTGTGTGTGTGTGTGTGTGTGTGTGTGTGTGTGTGTGTGTGTGTGTGTGTGTGTGTGAGCAGTCTGTGTTTCTGATGGATATCTGTGATCAGAGTTAAATGAAATACCTCTGTTATAAGAGTTATCAGAGATAAAGTTAGCGGCTGCGGTTACAGCAGCAGCGGTGAGCTGGACGAGGAGACGGCGTGAAGCGGCTCGCAGGCCTTCTCTCCGCGTTCTGCTCAAGTGTAACGACCTGTGAAGATTCAAGAAGAAACTGCGCTGGAGCTCTTATGACTGGATTACGAAGTTATTTCTAACACTCGAATGCACACAGCTGCCCCGGAGCAACGGAAAACTTTCTCAACATGCCCCACCTTCAGGCAAAGCTTTGGCTCCGAGTCAACCCTCAGTGTGAGAGTCACAGCAAGAGCCTTCCAATGTACAGAGAGACAGAGAGAGATGGATAGACAGACAGATAGAAAAATGATGGATAGACAGATAAAGAAAACAGACAGAGAGAATGAGACCGGCAGATTTTTACATTTAGGCATTTGGCCGACGCCCTTATCCAGAGCGACTTACATTTTTATCCCATTATATATCTGAGCAGTTGAGAGTTAAGAGCCTCGCTCAGGGGTACAACAGTGGTACAACAGCGGTACAACAGCAGTACAACAGTGGTACAACAGCAATACAACAGCGGTACAACAGCAGTACAACAACAGTACAACCATGGTACAACAGCAATACAACAGCAGTACAACAGCGGTACAACAGTGGTACAATAGCAGTACAACAGTGGTACAATAGCAGTACAATAGCAGTACAACAGCAGTACAACAGTGGTACAATAGCGGTACAACAGCGGTACAACAGCGTTACTACAGCGGTACAACAGCAGTACAACAGCGGTACAACAGCAGTACAACTGTGGTTCAACAGCAGTACAACAGTGGTACAACAGCGGTACAATAGCAGTACAACAGCGGTACAACAGCAGTACAACAGTGGTTCAACAGCAGTACAACAGTGGTACAATAGCGGTACAACAGCGGTACAACAGTGGTACAATAGCGGTACAACAGTGGTACAATAGCAGTACAACAGCGGTACAACAGCGGTACAATAGAAGTTCAACAGCAGTACAACAGTGGTACAACAGCGGTACAACAGCAGTACAACAGTGGTTCAACAGCAGTACAACAGCGGTACAATAGCAGTACAACAGTGGTACAATAGTGGTACAACAGCTGTACAACAGTGGTACAATAGCAGTACAACAGCAGTACAATAGCGGTACAACAGCAGTACAACAGCAGTACAATAGCAGTACAACAGTGGTTCAACAGCAGTACATCAGCGGTACAATAGCGGTACAACAGCAGTACAACAGTGGTACAACAGCAGTAGAACAGTGGTACAACAGCAGTACAACAGTGGTTCAACAGCAGTACAACAGCGGTACAATAGCGGTACAACAGTGGTTCAACAGTGGTACAACAGGAGTACAACAGTGGTTCAACAGCAGTACAACAGCGGTACAATAGCAGTACAACAGTGGTTCAACAGTAGTACAACAGTGGTACAATAGCAGTACAACAGTGCTTCAACAGCAGTACATCAGCGGTACAATAGCGGTACAACAGCAGTACAACAGTGGTACAACAGCAGTAGAACAGTGGTACAACAGCAGTACAACAGTGGTTCAACAGCGGTACAACAGCAGTACAACAGCAGTACAACAGCAGTACAACAGTGGTACGACAGCGGTACAATAGCAGTACAACAGCGGTATAACAGCAGTACAACAGTGGTTCAACAGTAGTACAACAGTGGTACAATAGCGGTACAATAGTGGTTCAACAGCAGTACATCAGCGGTACAATATCGGTACAACAGCAGTACAACAGTGGTACAACAGCAGTAGAACAGTGGTACAACAGTGGTACAACAGCAGTACATCAGCGGTACAATAGCGGTACAACAGTGGTACAACAGCAGTAGAACAGTGGTACAATAGCAGTACAACAGCGGTACAACAGCGGTACAACAGCAGTACAACAGCAGTACAATAGCGGTACAACAGCGGTACAACAGCAGTACAACAGCGGTACAATAGTAGTACAACAGCGGTACAATAGCGGTACAATAGCGGTACAACAGCAGTACATCAGCTGTACAATAGCGGTACAACAGCAGTACAACAGTGGTACAATAGCGGTACAACAGTGGTTCAACAGCAGTACATCAGCGGTACAACCGCAGGAGAACAGTGGTACAATAGCGGTACAACAGCAGTACAACAGTGGTTCAACAGCAGTACAACAGTGGTACAATAGCGGTACAATAGCGGTACAACAGTGGTTCAACAGCAGTACATCAGCGGTACAACCGCAGGAGAACAGTGGTACAATAGCGGTACAACAGCAGTACAACAGTGGTACAATAGCAGTACAACAGTGGTTCAACAGCAGTACAACAGTGGTACAATAGCGGTACAATAGCGGTACAACAGTGGTTCAACAGCAGTACAATAGCAGTGCAACAGTGGTTCAACAGCAGTACAACAGCGGTACAATAGCGGTACAACAGCAGTACAACAGTGGTACGACAGCGGTACAATAGCAGTACAACAGCGGTACAATAGCGGTACAACAGCAGTACAACAGTGGGACAACAGCAGTACAACAGTGGTACGACAGCGGTACAATAGCAGTACAACAGTGGTACAATAGCGGTACAACAGCAGTACAACAGTGGTACAATAGCGGTACAACAGCAGTAGAACAGTGGGACAACAGCAGTACAACAGCAGTAGAACAGTGGTACGACAGCGGTACAATAGCAGTACAACAGCAGTACAACAGTGGGACAACAGCAGTACAACAGTGGTACAATAGCGGTACAACAGCAGTAGAACAGTGGTACAATAGCGGTACAACAGCAGTACGTCAGCGGTACAATAGCGGTACAACAGCAGTACAACAGTGGTACAATAGCGGTACAACAGCAGTACATCAGCGGTACAATAGCGGTACAACAGTGGTTCAACAGCAGTACATCAGCGGTACAACCGCAGGAGAACAGTGGTACAATAGCGGTACAACAGCAGTACAACAGTGGTACAATAGCAGTACAACAGTGGTTCAACAGCAGTAGAACAGTGGTACGACAGCGGTACAATAGCAGTACAACAGTGGTACAATAGCGGTACAACAGCAGTACAACAGCAGTAGAACAGTGGTACGACAGCGGTACAACAGCGGTACAACAGCAGTACATCAGCGGTACAACAGCAGTACAACAGCAGTACATCAGCGGTCCAATAGCAGTACAACAGCAGTACATCAGCGGTACAACAGCAGTACAACAGTAGTAGCTGCCCCTGACCCTAAACCCACCATAGAAAGAGAGAGATACAGAAAGAAATATATAGATAGACAGATGGATAGACAGAGAGATTTCGAGATTTTAAACGAACTTTATTAAGAAAATAATATTTACACTTTTTGTGTCAAGTGTTATTTACAGTGTTGTTTTGTTTTTGTTAGTTTTTTATTTTTTTAAATCACCACCACAGCTTTGTTCATCCGGGAAGCTGAGTAGATGTCCTCACACCCCACCCGCTCTCCCACCGCCAGTAACACGTCTTCTATCTCTACTCCATCCCCTGGCACACACCTAACGCCATAGTCTCCACACTGGCCCCAGATGCCATGGTGCCCCGCCCACTCTCTCTCACTATAAACTTTTAACTTTGTTTATAACTATCATACATTGATGGTATGAAAGGAAAATGGTAAGAAAAAAAAAATCCTTCCAAAATTTGACGGGACGCCAAACAGCCTTCCACACGTTCTCCTCACACCCAGCGCATGTGCAGAAAGAGAGAGAGAAAGAGAGAGACAGACAGACAGATGTATAGACAAACAGGGAGTGAGAGAGAGAGACAGACAGATGTGTAGGTTTGTCTTGTGTAGACCTGCTGTCCCATGCTGTTCTTGTCCAGGTAGAATCAGGAATGTGGTACAGTATGTTTGTGTTTTGATGTTTCAGGTTGTATGAAGAGGACTGATCCCAGACCCAGACTCCTGAAACGATCAGTCAGAGTTATTCGTTTAGGCATTTGGCAGACGACTTCTAAACTATCACTAGTCCAACATTTGATCGTGCGTGTCGTGTCGTGTGTGTGTGTGGCAGAGAGAGAGAGAGTAGATGCATGCAGCCCTGTAAGAGCATCCTGGTGTTCCTGCAGGAGTTTGTGGACCGCAGCACAGTACACAAGTCGAGCTCCACCTTGCAGTCTCCAGGTCCAAGAGCGTCCAGCAGTGAGACAGCGAGACAGTGAATTGACTCACCTTCAGGAAGTGAATCAGACATGCCGTGATGTGGAGACAGCGTTGGTGTAAACGCTAATTGCGCTGGTGGCTTTCTGAAAGGATCAGGGTGAGTATGATGGGATGGCAGGGTTGCCGCGGTGATCATTACCGGACGGCACGGCACGGCGATGATCCGTGGCTTAAGCCGTTCTCACACTCGGTCCCCGGGTCGGTCTGTCAGTCTCTGTGGAGCCTGGAGCTGATTGTGGTGTCAGATCCACATGAAACCTCTCCCCTGCTGGTACAGCGTCTCTGACCAACAAACGCCTGGGATTAACACACACACACACACAGGCCACAATGCTGTCATTCTCCCTGCAGTTTCTTTCTTTCTGTCTTTTTTTGCAGGAGAGTAAAAGGTCCCCTGTAGTAGTAATAATAATAATAATAATCATCATCATCATCATCATCTGCGCAGGAGTGAAGATCAGCAGCGAGCACAATCACCTCACCAGTTCCTCCAGCTTCTCCTAGGAGACCAGGCAGCTGGGGAAGAAAAGCTCTCCGGTATCCTGATAACTCATTTTTCACTCCACGACATGAACAAAAACGACACACACAAACATGAACACACACACACACACACACATACACACAAAGAGGTGGAGAGGGAGAAATATTTCCACACAAGACTTTGGAACGAGGCCACCTCCTTTTCTGTAGTGAACAAGAACATTCATCAAGAACCTCATCATCATCATCTTCTCCTTCTTCTTCATTTTCACCTTCATTATTACATAATCATGATCATCACCTTGTTCTTCTTCCTTTTTTCGTCTTCATCATCTTAATCATCATCGATCAAATAAATACTTATACATACAAATGAATGATCATCTTTATCTTCATCATCATCACCTACTTCTCATTATTTTTTCGTTTTTTACCATCGTCATCGTCATCTTTTTTATTTCATCTTCTTCTTCTTCAATCATGTTCATCACCATCATCAACCTTAATCTTCGTCATCATCATCATCTTCATCGCCAACATCACCATCAGCAGCATGTTTTTCTTATTATTTCTTCTTCATCTTCTTTTTTTATCTTTATTATCATTATCACATCATCACCATCTTCTTCTTCTTTATCTTCTTTTATCATCATCATGATCACCATCATTATCGTAATATTCATCTGCATCATTTTAACAGTCATTGTCACAATCATCATCTTCGTCACCTTTATCACCTTCAGAGAGTGCATGAAAAAATCGTGTGAAACAATTGACTTAAAAGAAAAAGGAGAATGGAGAAATGAAAGAAAGAGAAATGAAAAGCATTTAAAAAATTGATGGAAACTGTGGAACCATTGATCAGGAAACGGGAATCCTTCATCACTCCTCCGCTCGATGAAACGGTGTGGAGGAAGACGGGAAGCAAGAGAAGCGAGACGGATGTCAGAAATGCAAAAGGAACAAGGCAGAGAAAGAAAGAAAGAGCAGAAAGAGGAGTGGTGATGGAGGGTAATAAAGAATGGTGTGATAAACGAGTGTGTAAGTACGCACCATTTTTCTGGTCAAAACCAGGGTTCAGAGACCCACATGACCCTCCAGTACTAGACACTAGTGAGAACAGGGTCATTAAACTGGTGTGGAGGAGTGAGCGCCCTCTAGTGTTCATAACCTGGAAGAGTGAGGAGACACAAGGAGAGAGAGAGAGAGAGAGAGAGAGAGAGAGAGAGAGAGAGAGAGAGAGAATGTATGAGGTTTAATAGGATAGCGTGAGCTCATTATCACAAGTCAGTCACAGGAAGTAGTAGTGCAGCGGTGCAGTTATTATGGGATGGAACAGTTGTCGTGGTGACTGTTTCGGGGCAGACAGCATCATGTTAATCTGCAGCTTAAGCTTGGTTTAATTGGACTGTGTGTGTGTGTGTGTGTGTGAGTGTGTGAGTGTTTATACGCCTCTCTCCCGCCCTCGTGCTCTATTGGGGTATCAGTGCTGGTTAATTACCCCATGCTGAGGCATTTTCCCTTTTCTTTCCCATTCCTCTCCCTCACACGCTGCATTCCTCACGCTGAGCTGCAAATTACTCAGTCCAGCTTGTTCTGCAGGAATAATCGCATTTTAGCGCTGGTTTTATTGGAACACACACACACACACACACATATATATATATACACACACACATAGCAGAAGAGACAGAGCAGAAAATAGAGGGCGCTCTGCAGGACTGGCACTCAGCGCCGGGTGAACTGGAGATAAATGGGTTTAAATTAGGATTAAACTGAGAGGATTAAAGGAGAATTAGTGAGAACGTCTCCCGGATCTCCCGCTGGATTCGGACAATCCTGTCCACACATCACACAACGTGTGCGCCATCACCACCAACGCCGTCTACACGGCGCGTGAGAACGTTTCGGCCGAAAAACCTCTAGCATCTCATCTTCAAGATGACATCCTGTTATGCCATAACTATCACCATGGCAACGTCAGCACTTAATAAACCTGCTTACTTGATGCTTACTGATGCTTACATTATTGTCATAATATGAAAAAAAAATTTAAAAACGTATAAAGAAATTATAAGGTACATACAAAGACTTCATCAGCGTGTTGCAGTCGTGTTACGCTGAAATGCAATCACAGCTTTTTATTGCTTCATTCATTTTCAAAATTGTTTGGACTGGATGCAGCGTTATCGAATTCCTCCACAGCGACTCATGGCTTAGTTATCGCAAACACCACCGAAGTTGGCACAACCAGTTACTAGGTTTAGGGGGCAATTACTTTTTCACATAGGTAGGTTTTAGCGTTAATAGATGACATGACAGTCACATGACCTGTACCTGTGCTAAAAAGTCACTAACGTAGCTTCCCCTGAGACGTTGTTTTAAACCTCACCTGCAGTACATTTACAGTAATTTTTTCAGCATTTCAATCAAACCATGTTCGTTTCTTAATATAAAAAAGGGGTGGGTCTGTCACTAGGGGGCGGTATCGTCCTGTCTAAAGGTAACTGAACTGGAGGCAACTCCCCCAGATACCGATCCTAAGAAAAGCTTTCTGTTAGATACGATTAGGTAAAGCTGTAAGTTCCTCAGAGAAAAAAACAAAAACATGATATCAACAATTATACATTAAATACGTTTTATTATTAAACTGCTATTAAATAGTCTGTGCCTTGAAATACATCAGAACTCCTCAATAGGAAAAACATGTATAAAATTCCTCGACAAAAAAAGGTTTGTTAATAAATACATGGAAAATAGCATCTTCACTCTGTTTCAGGACGTCTGCTGTTTTAATAACAAATTTACAGTAAAGATAAAACTATTCAGCAATTATAGGCATGATATAGTAATCACAGGCATTTACAGGTAATCACAGCTTTACTGATATTCAGTATAACTGAAAGTGTGACAGTAAACAACAAACTATGGAGTGGTTTCATGGACAGGACCTGAATCAGGCCAGGAGAAGTGATCACAGAATCCAGAACAGCTGCAGAAGAGAAGTTAAATCTGGTAAACTACGACCTGGCTTACTATGAGTCCTGAACTGAATTTAAAAAGCTTAAAACCCCCTATGCTGACTGGTCTAGTGAGACTGAGGCTGCCTACACAACATAGAATAGACTCACAAAGGATTAAAACTGTCGGGAACTGGAGATACGAGTCCAAGGGAAGACATGGCAGCAGGGAAGAGAATGAGATCAAAAAACATTGCTGAAGCCGAAACAGAGAAGACTGGTGGAGGAGATGCAGGTGAACAACACGGACCAGTTGGGTGAGTTAGTGACAGGAACGCTGGAGAGCCAGCAGGCCTTTGGAGGATCTTCCAGATGTTGACCGTCTAGTCAGTTCAGTCGATTGAACACAGGGTGAGTGCATTTAACTTTGCTGTTCCTTTCACATTTACATTTAGACATTTGGCAGATGCTCTTATCCAGAGCAACTTACAAAAAGTGCTTTAAAGTTTACATCACTGGATACATACTTACACTTGGTTAACTAGGTTAAGTGCAATTAGTCCAACGTCCAACACAACTGGGAAGAGTTTTTTTTTTATTGGAAGGGGGGGGGGCAGGGGGTTAGTCCAGGTACTGGAGAAACAGATGCGTCTTGAGTCGTCGTTTAAAGATGGTCAAAGTCTCTGCTGTACGGACATCTATATGGTGCTGGGCCATTTTTAGCAGTTCAGGGAGCGGAGGAGTGGGGTGGTGTGGGAGAACTTGGGAAGGTTAAAAATGAGACATGCTGCTGCATTCTGGATCAGTTGCAGAGGACGAATCGTGGACAGAGGCAGACCTGCCAGGAGTGAGTTGCAGTAATCCAGTCTTGAAATAACAAGGGACTGAACAAGCTCCGGAGTAGCCTGTGAAGAAAGAAATGGGCGAATTCTTCTGATATTGTGAAGAAGAAATCTTCAAGAGCGAATAAGGTTAGCGATGTGTGGGGAAAATGACAGATGATTGTCCACCCCAAGATTGCGGGCGGTGGCTGAAGGAGTGATTTGGTTGTTGTCCAGGGATATCACAAGGTCTTGACCTGGGGATAAGTCATAAGGGATGAACAACAGTTCAGTTTTACTCAGATTGAGCTTGAGCTGATGAGCAGCCATCCAGGATGAGATGTCTGCCAGACATACTGAGATCCGGGTGGAAACCTGAGTGTCAGAGGGGGGAAATGAGAGAGTAAGTTGGGTGTCATCTGCATAACAATAGTATGAAAATCCATGCGATGATATGACCTTACCAAGAGACCAGGTATAGAGGGAGAACAGAAGAGGACCAAGTACTGAGCCCTGCGGGAGACCAGTAGAGGGTCTACGTGGGGCAGATGTAGATCCCCTCCATGTTACCTCATATGACCTATCTTTTAGGCAATAAGCAAACCATTGCCACGCTGTTCCACAAATTCCAAGGCTTGTAAGAATAGATAATAGAATCTTGTCGTTCACCGTGTCAAATGCAGCATTTGGTCCAGGAGGATGAGGACAGATGACAGGTTCTAAGTGACTGACAGAAGGGCATTCTCTGTGGAATGTGCCACTTTGAATCCAGATTGGTTGGGATCATTAAGGTTGTTCTGTGAGAGATAAAGAGAAATTTATTTATAAACAGTTCTTTCAAGAATTTTGGAAATAAAAGAGAGAAGTGATACCGGGCGATAGTTGTTAACTTCTGATGGGTCCAGGCAGGGTTTCTTGATTATGGGAATAACACTTTCATGCCATTCAAAATTCCCATTGTTACTGTGTGAGCTGATATGAAACATCATCTCCCTTTATTATCTCACCACACATGTGAACTGTTCTTCTTTCAAGGAGAAAGTAGTACGAAGAGACCTGAACAGTTGAAAAGCAGTGTCTACCAGTACTGTTCACCAGAACAAAAAGACTTGCTATCTATAAAATATGTTTTATTAAATCATATTAGATGTTATGCCTGTTTCCGTAACATACCAGACTACCTGGTGAGAGTTATGTTACATTATGGCACACCTCCTCATCAAGAGCCACATTTTTATCATTTTTATCTCATTATGCATCTGAGCAGTCGAGGGTTGAGGGCCTTGCTCAAGCGACCAACAGTGGTGGGTTTGAATTTGGGACACTCTGATCGGTAGTCCAACATCTTACCCACTGTGCTACCCCTGGCCCTGAGACAAAGTTTATGTACGTGTTACATGAGAAACTGTATCTGTTCAGAGCGTAAGGATGAAACGGTAAATTATCTCCAAAATATCTTCTTACAGTGGACCAAACAAATCCTGTTTCTGTCAAAGGTGCCACATGCCAAAACCCTTACAATTAGGAGGACCTGGAGAAAACTAGACAAGACAAGCCTGGGCTGCAAAAGTGAAATAATCACCACAGCCATCTCAGGGAGTTTTTCCTTGCCACTGTCGCCCTCGGCTTGCTCACCAGGAACAATCTGAACATTTTGATTCATACACATTCACACTCCATACAAACTTAAATAATTATTTTGCTTGTGTAAAGCTGCTTTGCGACAATGACAATTGTTAAAACGCTATACAAATAAAATTGAATTGTTTTACAGTGTAGAAAGAAATAAACATCAGGAAAGAACATGGAGTTAGAAGGGGTGTACAAACTTTTGACTGGTAGTGTGACCCCTCAAATGTGACCAAATTATTATCTTATTTGTCCTCCTCTGGTTGATATATAACTTGAAGAAACCACACTCTCTGTACAGAATGCTGTCTAGCAATTTATGGGGCAAAGAAGGGAAGAAAAAGAAGGAAAAAAACTGTGTAAACTGTGTAAAAGAGAGTAAAAACAAACAACAAACAAATTAAAATAAAATAAACAATAAGAAATGAGGCACAGAAAAATATAAATGAACACAAACAAATAAATAGGGAAAATGAAAGGAAAAAGAGGATAAAAAACAATAAACAATGAAAGGAAAGAAAGAAAATTGTAGACTGATATTTACACAAAAAGAAAAAGTGTAAAAAATTTTAATTATATAATCCTTAATATTTAAAAAGTTTAAATAATAATAATAATAATAATAATAATAATAATTACAAAAGATAATAATTAAATAAAAAAATAATGAGACTTAAAAAAAAGAAGAAAAAAAACTGGGTAAAAAGAGTAAAAACAGACAAACAAACATGTGACACAGAAAATAAATAAAGAAATACATAAATAAATAGGGAAAACGTACATAAACATATTTAATAAAGAAGAAGTCAGAGGATTATAAATAAACAAAATAGACACTGAAAAGAATAAAGAAATTTATGTCCTCACTATTTAGCTATTTAGTAACAAAAACCTTAATTTATTATATATAATAAATTATATATAAAGCAATTTCCCTTTGGGATTAAAAAAGTTCTTTGAATCTTGAATTGAATATATATAATTTTTTTAATATTTTCCAACATTTAATCCCACTCGTGTTGTTGTTTTACATTTTCGTGTTATTTATTCATGTTACTGTGTTTATTTACTCCACAAAAGTTGAGCCGTTCTAGTGTTACCGGAAGTGACGCAGGAGATCCTGACGTGGCCCGGAAGCGCCGCCATCTTGAGGAAGGAAACGCCTTGGAGTTGAAGAGGAAACAAACTAACTGTAAGCGAGAGAACTCTTTATTAACTCTTTATTAACATTGATATTTATCACACGCGCGTTACGGCGATTTGTACATTACACACCCGCTTCATGACGTGTCCAGAGAGGAAACCGGAAGCGCTCGGGTCCACTTTTATTACGAGTTAAACCTTGACAAAGAGAGAGAGAGATAATAAATCAGCGGCTAGCTTAGCTTAGCTAACCCGAGGCAAGGCGTTAGTTTTTCTGCACCCGTATTCTGGGAAAAGGGGGAGGAGTTATAAAAAGAAATAATCTCACGCCTCCTCGTTGATATTGGCTGCTCGCTTGGGTCAGGAGCTGATTAGCCAATGAGAGCGGAGGACTAGGTGCAGTGCGAGCCTATTGTAGAGCCGGGAGGCGGGGTTACCTCAATACGGGTAGGAGGAAATAAAGAGCCGAGTAGCTGAGGAGGTGAGCTTTAGTGCGAGTTATGTTAAAGGGAGAAGGTTTGAGAAAGTTTGAGATTTGATTCGTCCTGGTGTCTAAAAGATTGTGTTCTCCTTCACTTCATCACCAGTTCTCACACACACACCTGCACCGCAGCTCTACAGGATGGGGAACATATTCGCGAACCTCTTCAAAGCCTTCGGTAAGAAGGAGATGAGGATCCTGATGGTGGGTCTGGACGCGGCCGGGAAGACCACCATCCTGTACAAGCTGAAGCTCGGGGAGATCGTCACCACCATCCCCACCATCGGTAAGAGCCGGGTCACACTGAGAGTGTGTGTGTGTGTGTGTGTGTGTGTGTGTGAGAGACTGACCGTGTCCTGTGCCTCCAGGGTTTAATGTGGAGACGGTGGAGTACAAGAACATCAGCTTCACGGTGTGGGACGTCGGCGGTCAGGACAAGATCAGACCCTTATGGCGTCACTACTTCCAGAACACACAGGGTAATAAAAACACACACACCTATACTGAACGTTGTGTTAGATGTGTGTTTGAGCTTAACCGTGTGTGTGTGTGTAGGTCTGATCTTCGTGGTGGACAGTAACGACAGAGAGCGCGTGAACGAGGCTCGAGAGGAGCTGATGAGGATGCTGGCCGAGGACGAGCTCAGAGACGCCGTGCTGCTCGTCTTCGCTAACAAGCAGGTAACAAACAGCAGCGGTCCGCCCGCCCGCCTGCAGGTGCTCCGCCCGCCTGCAGGTGCTCCGCCCGCCTGCAGGTGCTCCGCCCGCCTGCAGGTGCTCCGCCCGCTGCGCTCGGGTCCGTCGGGCCGACGCGGTCAGTTATAGACATGTAGTTATAATACGGTTCTAACGAGGATACGGATGCAGAGGCAAAGACGACGACTAGTGAGACTCTTCGAACTCGTTATTTAGACTTAAACTCATTAGGAGTGAAATATAAAAACGTGTTGAGTTCTGAACGTCTCTCTCTCGTGTGATGGTTCAGAAACTGTTAACACGTTTATAACGGAGATGATGAACTCTGGTGTCAGATACAAACCAGTTATATACATTAATAACAGTAATAATAACCAGTTATAAAGTGGTAGAATGGTGATTTTAATGGGAGCCACGTGCTGATTCCAGTCTCGACTGGATGATCATAGACCAGAGATGTAAATTATTGTTTATTAGTCTTGATCTTGTCAGCTGTTCTCAGTCCTAGTCTCAGTCCTAGTCCTAGGATAAATATCTCTGTTGGTTTTTATCATGTTTAGTCCTATTTTTGTTTAGTGAATGAAAACGTAACATTTTAGCAATAAGATTATTATTATTATTATTTAACCCTACAGTCTAAACAAAACCGTTAATTTGTTTTGTTTATTTTTTCACACAATAATTATCTTAACTTTTAAAATGTATCTTTTTCACCTGCCGCTGCACGTCCACGTTTATTAAACAGTACGGAGAGACTGTACTGTCTTTTTATACAGTATTTTTGTACAGTATAGTCTTTATGTATATATATATATATGTGTGTATGTGTGTATGAGCTTAAAGTGTTTGTCAACGGTTTGACTATAGAATTAAACAAACGACAACATGGCATAATTACATCAACACGTGTGAACGTATTATGGGATGCCTCGATGCGTCTCTGTAGGTTTTGTGGGATTGCGTTCCCCCACTGTTTCCCCTCTGATGTTATGGCGCCTCGTCGTCTTCTCTCCTTTTCCATATTTATTTTTTTCCCGCACACACTAGCTGTTGTCTTGGCTTCGGTCTAGCGTGTGTGTGTGTGTGTGTGTGTGTATAATATTATCTTTATGAACTCTCTTTATTTCTTCTTCAGGATTTGCCGAACGCCATGAACGCCGCCGAGATCACAGACAAGCTGGGTTTACACTCGCTGCGCCACAGGAACTGGTACATCCAGGCGACATGCGCGACCAGCGGAGACGGCCTGTACGAGGGTCTGGACTGGCTCTCCAACCAGCTCAAGAACCACAAATAATAATCATCATAATAATAATACTCAACAATAATCCTCCTGTCTCTCACACACACACTGTAGCGCTCTCTCTCATCTCATCTCTCATTCGGTTTTAAAGCGGAACCTTCCGGAAGCTACACACACACACGCACGCACCTCTGTTGTCATTAATGTTTTGTTTTGTGTCTGGGCGTGTGTGTGTGTGTGCCGATCGATCAGGCCGTAGCGCGGCCGCGGACTCTAGTTATAACGTGTGACCCGAGCCGCGTCATCGCCCCCCTTCCTCCTCCTCCCCCGCCGGTGTGATGACCCTAAAGACTTGTATATTCGGATTTGTAAACTCTTCAAAACAAACAAACTATAACTCTCTGCTAGACTGTGATGATCCGCACATGCCTGTGTTTTTGTTTTTTTATATAAATATATAAATATAAAGTTGTAGATCTGTACACACTCATCCTGTGGGTTTTATTTTTTATTACTATTACTTTGTTTCTCCTGTCCTGTGTTTTAATCCTGAACGCCGTCTCGGCCTCCAGCCCGTCCTCTAACAGACGAGAGAGGGGGGGGGAGGGGGGTGTTCCCTAAAGGAGGTCGAGACTCACACACACACACACACTACCTAAAAACAACACAAACGTAAATCAGAAGTGACTCGGGTCCGCGCTCGTGTATCGGGGAGAGACGGCGCCCCCTGGTGCCCCGACACACCATCTCAGGTTCAATCACACTTTGCCTTTCTACAAACTCGTCTGTCTCGTCAGGTCCATCTCCTCTCTGGTTGTGTGTGTGTGGGCACGTTGATATATTCCAGGATGTTCTGGTGTGTGTGTGTGTGTGTGGTTTACACTGTTCACACTCAAATCTCTCTTTATTTGCGGTTTTAGTTTCTTTTATTTCCTTTACGATAATCAGCTTTACAGAATATAAATTTAAAATCCTGTGTGTAAATAGAAATAAAACTTGACACGTTTGAGGTGAACGACATCATCGGTGCGGTGGTCCAGGCCGCTCTGGTCCGGGTGTGTGTGTGTGAACAAGTGGTCGACCCGCGTCCATGTTCCGTAACGATGCCGTGACACGGTACTGCGATGTCTCTTACACACGCACGTGAGTGTAGAGTGCCGTGTCTCTGGTGAGTTTAAAGCGTGTGTCGTTTGTCCTCTCCGGCCGATGACGCGTACGTCGGGAAACGTCTGTGTGTGTGTGTGTGCTGACTGTAACGCTGAAAGAGCAACCACTTTACATATCATGTTTCTGTTATTCATCTCTCTCTTTAAAATTATTATTTTTTTATTTAGATTTGGTTAAACATTCGCTGTTGCAGTTCCTCAGTGAAACCTCCCACGTTAGAACTTATAAATCATGATGTAATTACAGAATGTCGAGGCACGGCGGTGCATCGTGATGATTGTGGTAACACACACCCGGTGGCCCCTCCCCCTCGGCGCGTGATGTATCGTAGACGCGCGCGTGCACACACACAGTATTCCTGAAACTGTTATTATCCTGAACCCTGTGTCTTGTCAAACGTGTGACTGTAACGTGAATGTTTCTTTTTACTTTATTATTATTATTTTTTTTTTACACACAGACGTGTCTCGCCTTGTCTTTGGAACAGAAAATCAAAGACATGTAATGAAATAATAATAATTAAAATAAAAATAAAAAAAAAAGAGGAAAAAAAATCATGCTCCTGTTGTTTGTGTGTGTGTGTGTGTGTGTGTGTGTTTCTCAGCTTGACTTTGGATCTAAACACGAGCAGTTTATTGATGTCAACTCACACACAGACAGAATCCAGTGGCGGTGTTTTAACCACCATCGTTTTATATAAATCCAGATAAAAAGAAAAAGCTTCATTACAAAAAGGTCAACACATCGGATAGGAAATAAAAACACACTGCAGACGCTCCATCATCATCATCGTCCCGATGGTCCGTTTCAGTCGTCCGAGTCGGTGTCATGGCGATACCGGGGGGAAGGGGAGGGGCTCCGGTGCCTGACCTTTGACCCCCGGTCTGATGGCCTGTCGTGTGCGGCGGTTCCTCTCCGTCGGCCGTGTGATGGACTCGGGCCGCGACGCTCGGCTCCGTGCTGCTTGTGTCTATAAAAAAAACACGCTATTAAAAGTCCCGCTTTGACTCGAACGTAACACAGCACATCCTACTTCTTCTTTATCATTATTATTAGTCAGACTGCAGTTGTTTATAACCTGTACTACCGTTTACGGTCCGACTCCGAGTCAGACGATGACGACGACTCTCTCCTGCGCCGCTTCTTCTTCTCTTTCTTCTTCTTCTTCTCCTTTTTGCTCTTCTTCTCTTTCTTGCTCCTCTTGTGGCCGTCGTTTCTCTCGCTGTCTCAACAGGGGTTTAAATAAAGACAGTGTGGGGGGAGGGGGTGCATGGTGTGTGAAAGTTACAGAAAAGTAACATTTCAACATCTTAATTCAATATGACCCCTGCAGGACACATCCTGTACTGCAGACACAACATTACACTCATTTATTTATGTAACCAGTGCAGAAAGCTGAACCTTTGATCTTCTTCTTCTTCTCCTCCTCTTATCTGCGGTTCCTCTGGTCTCTCGGTGGGTGTGGCTTCACCCCCAGTCACCTTATGATGCTGGAAATGGAAACGAAACAAAGAGATGAAGAGCTCGACCGCTCTAACGCCTCCACAGTGTGTGTGTGTGTGTGTGTGTGTACGTACAGTAAACACCGGCAGACCCATTTTCATGGCTTCCTTCTCCTGTTTGGACAAAATCATCCTCCGACCTCCACAACTGGACAAACACACACACACACACACACACACACGGTCAGGAGGTGAACTCGTCTTACACAGTGAAGAGGCTCCTGGGTAGCGCAGGGTATGTGTGTGTGTGTGTGTGTGTGTGTGTGTGTGTGTACCCAGAGCTCCCCAGCCCGGACACTCGTCCCACGTCCCTCTCGTCCCCGTCTCCCTCCCTCCTGCACACGTCCACCAAATCCTGCACACAAACACAGCACTGATATCACTGACACACACTCTACAAACACACACACACACACACACACACACACACACGCACCTCCTTCGTTAGACCGGCTGGACGCTTCTGGACTGTTTTATGACCCCTGAAAGACAAAAAGAAACAGAATAAACGATAAGCCTGGACAGAGAGACGGATTCAGGAGTGTGTGTGTGTGTGAGAGGGGGGGGGGTGACGAGGTGCACTCACAGTGCGACCATCATGGCGTTGTGCTCGGCCTCCCTGACGGCCCGGAGCTCCTCCTCTCTGTCCCTCGTCCCCGCGCTCTGCTTGTCTTTACTAAACCACGTCAGGTCCTTCCCCTTCTGCCAGCGTCCCACTGGAGCCATCAGGGAGTTCCCTACACACACACACACACACACACACACACACACACACACACACACACACGGTGTGAGGCAGCGGATGATGGGTGGAGTAAAAACAGTAGTGTTATCTCTCTTCTCCGGCCATGTGCAGCGTTACTGTGTGTGTGTGTGTGATATCTCCATGTCTCTCAAAAAACAAAAAAGCACCTCTCGAGGCTTATGAAGGTCCACACCAGTCACACACACACACACAAACCCATTCACCCTTCCTATCCACCGCTCCACCTCAGGCCCCGCCTCCAGACCAATCAGAATACAGAATCCGACCTCAGTGCGTTTGAAGTCCGCGCCAAGATAAACACGCCGGCTCCGGGGACAGACAGAGAGAGAGATAACGACCGGGACAGTGAGACGGACGGGACGACCAGGACGAGCCTCAATAATCACTGCATTGATCATATACGATCAAATAAAACACGTCTTTAATTAGAATTAGAAGACCTTTACTGAAGCGCATGGAGTGAGAGGAGAGGAGAACACACAGGTAGGTCCAGAGACAGAGAGACAGTTCTCTACTATGTTATTACTACTATTATTATTATACAGTATATCTAATGTGTTTACAGATTCAGACTGATGTTTAGTTATGATGTAATCTTTTAGAATCACTTTGACAACAATGTAACTTTATTTTGTCAACATTCATGTGACTCTTCTGAACTGAGAGACAGAGATATAGACACACAGACTGAGACAGAGTGAGACTGAGAGAGTGAGATATAGACAGACAGAGTGAGACAGAGAGAGTGAGTGAGACAGAGTGAGAGATGAGTGGTGTTTGGACCCGAGCAGCAGCAGCAGTAGGGACTCACCCTGAGGGTCAGTGCACTCTAACACACACACCCTCTCTCTCTTCACCAGCCCTGTGTGTGTGTGTGTGTGTGTGTGTGTGTTTATACCCAGGTAGTTCTCTCTGTGTTTGTCCACTTTCACATCGTCCCAGTTAAACTGGTCTTGTCCTCCTCTTACTCCTCCTGACCGCGACGAGCCGAACATCTCTCTCTCTCTCTCTGTCTCTGTGTGTGTTTCTTCTTCTTCTTTAGTTGTTCCGCGGTGTCGCGCGCGTATCGATCGAGCACTTCCGGTTCAAGGGGGCGCTGGCGGCAGAACCCCGCGTTCCATTCCAAAGTGCACTTCACAGGGTGCTCCCTACGCCCTACTTCTCCCTGAACAGTGAATGTGTCGGTTAGGGGGAAAGTACCCTCGACAAAACTCCACCGTTCGGAACACAGCGCAATGGTCACGAGCGCTGACGTCACTTCCTCTGTGCGTTTCCATGGCGACAGAAGCACGTCGCTGCTGCTGCTGAGGGACTTTCACTGAATATTTATTAAAAACAATAACATGATACCATTATAAAAACGTACTGTTTAAACGTGTATAAATAATTTATCGATTAATAATAATAATAATAATAATAATAATAATATTTGATTAAAGATGTATGATTTCATTTTATTACTATAAATGAGTGTGTTCTATTAATATGATGTCGTCCTCGAACATAAATGATAATAAATCTATAAACCGCTATAAATCTCCACGCGAGCCGCACTGACTTATGGGAAATGTGTTTATTCCCTGATCACCTGATGTCCAATTGTGCCCTTTGAACTTTTAAACACTTCCGCTCCCTGCGGTCTGGACTCACACTTAACATGGCTGAACACCCTGTGTGTGTGTGTGTGTGTGTGTGTGTGGTGCGCACTTCGCAGATCACTTCAGGCCGATTGGAACGCGCCCCTAGCGGTTCACTCGAGGAAACTCGGATCACTGCGACGTGAAATAATCAGACTTATTACATACTTATATTATACTTATATAATACTTATTATACTTATATTATACTTATTATACTTATATTATAGTTATTATACTGTCACAGTGTTGTTTCAGATATTAAAGTCACCAAAATGTTTTTATTCGAGACGATTATTTTAGGATTAGTTACGACAATTTTCACAGCGTGTTTGTGTTACGAACGAAACAAACAAAAATTATAAACCTTTGTTAAACCGTTATAAACACTGAGTCGTTTTTTTACACACACACACAAAGTGTATAATCTTCGTGCTCAGTGCGCGGTTTGGGATACGGCCGGGTCTGGGGTGTCGGCGCGCGCAAGTGACGTCACAGTGTCTCATGGCGGCGGACTGTGTGAGTGTGTGTGAGTGAATGTGTGTGTGCCGCAGGAGGAGCGCTGTATCTCAGTCCCGGAGCTCGGCTTTATCTCTCATGTTCCTGAGGTTTCTCTCCAAAGTCTCTTCAGGTGAGAGTTCACGAGGAGGAAGACGAGTGTTAGTGTTAGTGAGGGATTACACCAGCGCGCGACACCCGGATCTGATGGAAGACTTTATTACACACCGCTTATTAAACACACACACACACACACAGAGCGCTTTACTCCCTTTCGAGTCTTCTCTTTCTTATCACTTTATTCTCATCTCAGACTCTATTTTTCCAGATTCCACTGAGTGAGGCGCTGAGGAAGACAGTGAGGCGCTGAGGAAGACAGTGAGGCGCTGAGGAAGACAGTGAGGCGCTGAGGAAGACAGTGAGGCGCTGAGGAAGACAGTGAGGCGCTGAGGAAGACAGTGAGGCGCTGTGGAAAAGAGTGAGGCGCTGAGGAAGACAGTGAGGCGCTGAGGAAGACAGTGAGGCGCTGAGGAAGACAGTGAGGCGCTGAGGAAGACAGTGAGGCGCTGAGGAAGACAGTGAGGCGCTGAGGAAGACAGTGAGGCGCTGTGGAAAAGAGTGAGGCGCTGAGGAAGACAGTGAGACGCTGAGGAAGACAGTGAGGCGCTGAGGAAGACAGTGAGGCGCTGTGGAAAAGAGTGAGGCGCTGAGGAAGACAGTGAGACGCTGAGGAAGACAGTGAGGCGCTGTGGAAAAGAGTGAGGCGCTGAGGAAGACAGTGAGGCGCTGAGGAAGACAGTGAGGCGCTGAGGAAGACAGTGAGGCGCTGAGGAAGACAGTGAGGCGCTGAGGAAGACAGTGAGGCGCTGAGGAAGACAGGCGCTGAGGAAGACAGTGAGGCGCTGAGGAAGACAGTGAGGCGCTGTGGAAAAGAGGGAGGCGCTGAGGAAGACAGTGAGGCGCTGTGGAAGAGAGCGAGGCGCTGAGGAAGACAGCGAGGCGCTGTGGAAGAGAGCGAGGCGCTGAGGAAGAGAGCGAGGCGCTGAGGAAGAGAGCGAGGCGCTGAGGAAGAGAGCGAGGCGCTGAGGAAGAGAGCGAGGCGCTGAGGAAGAGAGCGAGGCGCTGAGGAAGAGAGCGAGGCGCTGAGGAAGAGAGCGAGGCGCTGAGGAAGAGAGCGAGGCGCTGAGGTAGAGAGCGAGGCGCTGAGGAAGAGAGCGAGGCGCTGAGGAAGAGAGCGAGGCGCTGAGGAAGAGAGCGAGGCGCTGTGGAAGACAGCGAGGCGCTGAGGAAGACAGTGAGGCGCTGTGGAAAAGAGTGAGGCGCTGTGGAAAAGAGTGAGGCGCTGAGGAAGACAGTGAGGCGCTGTGGAAAAGAGTGAGGCGCTGAGGAAGACAGTGAGGCGCTGAGGAAGACAGTGAGGCGCTGAGGAAGACAGTGAGGCGTTGAGGAAGACAGTGATGCGCCGAGTGGTTAGCTCAGTAGGATGCTGAGTGAGACTCGGAGTATGACAGAGCAAGACACACAGTGGGACACTGAGAAAGACTGTGTGAGACAGAGTGGGACGCACGTTAGGATGCTGTGTGTGATGTTGAGTGAGACACAGTGAGGGAGTGGGACAATGAGTGAGACAGTCGGATGCTTAGCGAGACATAGAATGAGACACTAAGACACAGATAATCTTGCATTTTCTCACTTTATTCTCGTCTCGTCTCTCCTTACTTCCTGTTCTACAGTCCCACAGTAAAACAATATTTTTTTACAGACAGTAAATGTTGGACACGTACAGACTCACGGACATTTCCAGCCAGTGTAAAGTGCACTATTGACACAAACAGTGTGTGTAAATGATCTGTTAACAGACAGTACAGTTAATTCATCTGTTTTTTTTTTTGTGTGTGTGTTTAAATTGAAGTCATGAGTCAGAGAGAGGACGTTACTCGGGACATTGTCATAAATCCAGCACAGTCCCCGGTGACTGACAGTCTGTTACAGCATGTGATTAATAATAAGTGTTTATCTCCAACACTGTCCAACTCGTTAATCTGCAGTATAAAGTCCTGCGTTGTTGCTGATCGCAGCCCAAGATACGTGTCCTCCTGTGTCTCACCTCGTTTTACTCTGGTGGAGTTACAGCTAATTAACATGCATGTGACACTCGTGTGAGTGGAAATTGCATATTGCAAAATGCAGTTTCCCATTGGAAATAATGTACAGTCACTGCAGATAATCTACTCCCTGCCACGTCCATTTTTCCTTTCCCTATGCTCGATGATGTAAATAAAGTCGTGCTCAGTAACACGATTTGACTTAACAACATTTCCTTAACGACAGCCATGCTGTTAACACTTTGTGCAGTTTGTACTGCTTAAAATCTGCTATTTTGCTGCTCGGTTTTCTTTGCTGCGTGACGTGTGGATTTACTGTCTGTTGGCAGTGTGCAGTCTAAACTTGACACCGTCGAACCTGGAAAAGATCTAACATCAAATCAGACACTACCCTATCAAGAGGGAAGAACTTGTCACTACTCTTTCCTTATACAGCAAAAAATTAATTCATGAATAAAAATGTAAAAAATACATCCTTTGTATACTCAGTCATGGTTCTTGCTAAATTTCAGTTTTTAAGGCAAAATTTCGTGAGGCGAGGCGTTCGTATGCTGAGCTATCATTGTAATTAGGGCCCAAGCACTAGATAGATATATATATAGATAGATAGATAGATAGATAGATACTTTGTTCATCCCCATGGGGAAATTCACAAATCCAGCAGTCCACAGGTAGTTACATCTACAAATAAGCTATGTACCCACCACTGAGACTGCCTTCCTCACCAGATTTTCCAGATGTGTGGCGGCCTTCTTCTTCATGCTGCCTCCCCAGCACACTGCTGCATAGAAGAGCACAGTCGCCACCACAGTCTGGTTAAACATTGTCATCAGTGTTTTGCAGATGTTAAAAGATGCCAACCTTCTGATAAAGTACAAGCAGGTCTGTCCTTTCTTGTACAGAGCATCTATGTTAGCAGTCCAGTCCAGTTTGTCGTCCAGCTGCACCCCCAGGTATTTGTATGTCCTCACAAGCTCCACACAGTCACCATTGACACGTTGTGGTTGAGACCTGGGTTTCCTGAAGTCCACCACCATCTCACGGGTCTTAGTGGTGTTACGGTGCAGGTTGTTCAGGTTACACCATGCAGCAAAGTCCTGGATCAGTTTTCTGTACTCATCCTTTCCATTCCTGATAAAGCCCACGATCGCAGTGTCATCTGCAAACGTTTGTACATGGCAGGACTCTGATGTGTACAGGGTGAACAGGACTGGAGAAAGCACAGTCCCTTGCAGTGCTCCTGTACTGCTGATCACTGTGTCAGACCTGCAGTGCCCCAGCCGCACATTCTGAGGCCTGTCTGTCAAGTAGTCTGTGATCCAGGCCACCAGCTGTGAGATCACTCCCATCTCTGTCAGTCTGTCTTTGAGGAGCAGCGGCTGAATGGTTTTAAAGGCACTGGAGAAGTCCTGGAATGAAATCCACACATCACCACTGCCCCGATCCAGGTGAGACAGAGATCTGTGGATCGTGTAGGTGATGGCATCCTCCACAATCACATTTTTCTTGTTTAAACTGTAGGGGGTCAAGAGCATGATTGACCGCTCCATGCTCTTCAAAATGTGTGATGTCAGAGCGACTGGTCTGTGATCGTTCAGCTCCCCAGGGAGTGGTTACTTTGGTACTGGGATGCAGGATGTTTTCCACAGCTGAGGGACCTTTTTCTGTTCCAGACTTAGGTTGAAGATATGCTGAAGAGACTCTTCCAGCTCCAACTAGCAGGCCTTCAGTAGTCGAGCTGATGCCTTTATGGGGCAGAGTCTCTTTAGCTCTCTACATACCTGGGCTGTTGTGATTTCAGGTGGACGAACAGTTTCTTCTTTTCTATACTCTAAGCTGGAGAGGATGGAGTTGGAAGGATGGGCAGTGGGTTTTGCCGTATTCTGAGTTGTAAATGAGTTTATTTTTGGGAGAGAAGGAGGGGTCACCAAATCTCTACTTTCTTGCTAGCCGCTGAGGCTTTAGCTTAGCACCTGCTCTGCAGCCACGATACGGCCTCATCGGTTGAGCTGCTAGAAGTGCTGCCACTCACGGAGGCGGTGCACGACACTATGACATCAGCCCTGTGTCTTGTGTGATGGCCCTCTTGTTCTTCTAAGGATTATTATTTCTTTTTCCCAGCAGTCAGGGTTTTTTGGGGTCTCAGAAACTCATGAAAAGCGTCAGACAGTTTGGAATCTGCCTCCATTAGGATACCTGAGAGTCTGGGCCCTGGGCGTGGTCACACGTGAAACCCGGTATACATTTTCATCATTCTCAGATCTCATTGAGCTGAACAACTTTCACGCTGCATGTCCTGGGCTCAACTCAACAGGAAGCCAGCTAGGGGATGATCGCCACCAAACCAGCTCTATTTCAATTTCAATTCAATTCAGTTTTATTTGTATAGCGCTTTTAACAATTGACATTGTCTCAAAACAGCTTTACACAATCAAAATAATTATTTAAGTTTGTATGGATTGTGAATGTGTATGAATCAAAATGGTCAGATAGTCCCTGGTGAGCAAGCCCGAGGGCGACAGTGGCAAGGAAAAACTCCCTGAGATGGTAATAGGAAGAAACCTTGAGAGGAACCAGACTCAACAGGGAACCCATCCTCATCTGGGTGAAACAGATAGCAGGAAATGATCTGCATTTATACAGTGTTAAGTGTTAGGTTCAGCTATAATAGTTGATGTTAATTGATGTTAAAATGGAGTCCAGTAGTTATTCGAGACTCAGATAGACTTGTAGAAAGTTCCAGTCCTGAACTATCGAATTGTCAAGTCCTCAGAGAAACAGCTGACAACACCAGTCGAGGCCAGAACCGTCTTCTAAGTAGAGAGAATCATCCCCAGACACCAGACGCATCCCAAAACACAAACACTCTATTTGATCTCAAGACATTGAGGATGCAAAATTGTGGAGGGATTTAAAAAATTTTTTAAACGGGTCAGTCGTGACGACGCCTTAAACTTACCCTGAAAAGCGATTAATAACTTTCTGACATCATATAGAGTGAGACATCACATTGAGTGACATTTTTCAGTATGTGGGGCATTTTGGAGATCTAAATGTAAAATTCCCCCTTTTCTCTAAAATTGTGTCGTCATAGTATTGGTATGTCCCCATTAAATGCATGTGCCCAGTGTCTTTTTGGTGCTTGGGCCCGCTCATCGTTTCTTGCTACAAAAAAAATAAATAAAAAAAGGTTTTAAATTTTAAATTACAGCAGTTTGGCAAAAAAAATAAATAATTAGCCAATCGTTACTGTTAATGCTTTATTAGTGTTTATAATTAATATTAATACTATACTATGGTTAAATGCTTAAAAAATGTGCCAACACTATTTTTAAGCACTTGAAGCCTAAATAAAGATCTGAAGAGATGAAGTTACTGGTTTAATCACGTACAGGTTGATGGTCATTTGGAGGATGTGTTGGAGCTCCTCAGAGTCTAACACTGAGTAAGAAGTCAAGAGCTGCTGGTAGTGCTAGCTGTCACACACACACACACACACACACACACACACACACACACACACACACACACACTCACAAAGACCTTGAAAAGCAGTTGATTGGCTTGGTGCTGGCCCTCCCTACAAACACACACACTTATAAACACACCTGTACTTTCACTTTTAACACTCGTACCGCCGTGTCTCAGTGAGGTGAGTCTGATCCTTCTGTTTCTCCTCTGTGTGTGTGTGTGTGTGTGTGTGTGGGGTGATGGTTTTAGGAACATTATGGAGGATGTACACTAGGAACGTTTCACCTTTTACACAAATCTCTTCAATCACCAGCTGATCCTCCATTACACCAGGTGGCGCTGTTTCACATGTGTTTCTATACTTTGTGGATTATGTGCCCTGTGTGATGTTTGTCTCGTGTTGGTCAAGGAGTGTGTGTGTGTGTTCTGCCTAAGGTTGGAGATGAGCTCAGCTATCAGCTCGTCAATTAGCGCGTATGCTAATGAGCTCAGGTGTTGATTCGTCCTTGTTAATCACATACAGCGTGAAGGTGAAACAGCACCTCACCACACTGAGGCGAGTCCCCTGTGATCGGTTACCATGACGACCACGAATCACCAGGGGATTGGGACACGTCCAGCCTGAGTCGATGGGACACACTGCTGTTTCGTCATTATTCAAACACCAGCTTGGTTATATTTGTGTTTTTACTGAACTTTTGTGTGTGTGTGTGTGTGTGTGTATGCAGTGATGGCAGGACCAAATCCGGTGGTTTTCAGCGGTCCCTCGGGTGCTGGGAAAAGCACACTTCTCAAAAAGCTGATCAAAGAGTTCGACGGGGTCTTCGGCTTCAGTGTCTCCCGTAAGACAGACAGACAGGCAGACACACACACACTCTCTCTCTCTCTCTCTCTCTCTCTCACACACACACAATAGTTACGAGTCTCTCCATTGGATCATTACTGCAGTGATTAATACGGTTCAGCTGTAACACGTTATTGAACCCTGAGTGATGCCGTGAGGAGCTTCTCATTTCTTACACAACCATGTCAGACACATCCTGTGGGCGTGGCTAAGATGTTACTCTGATTCAGAAGGATCAAAGTATTGTCTGGCATCAAGCAAAGAAAACAACTAAAGAGGAACCACTAACATCGGGTTAAGAACTGTAAAACCAATGGGAAGATAGTGGAGACCAATCATCTTCAAGAAAAACACTTGTTAGCGAGACTCATCAGAAAAAAAGGCTTTTAGTTTGTTAGGGATCATAAAGACTGGATTTTGGAGTGATGTGGAAAAATGTCATCTGACCTGATGAGTCCAGACTGATCCTATTCCACAGTGATGGGCGTGTCAGGGTAAGAATGGAAGGACATGAAGTGATGCTCCATCATGTATAGTGTCCACTGTACACGTACTCTGGAGACAGTGTTATGATCTGGGGTTGATCAGTTACTCAGGTCGAGACTCAGTAACGTTATGGGGCAATAAAATGAAGTCAGCTGACCACCTGAATGTACTGAATCACCAGGTTATCACATCTATGGAGGTTTTCTTTTGCCCTGATGGCACGGAGTGTGTTCCAGTGTTGTTCAAGGAGAATGAGACATGATTTTCACACTTGGATGTTCCACCAAAGAGTCCAGACTTTAAGAGAATCCCAGTGAGGATCTCTGGGACGTGCTGGAGAAGACTTTACTCAGCGCTCCGACTCCCCTATCACCAATACAGGAGAGAAATTAATGTGACGCCGCATAATCTTATCGAAACGATGCCGCACACGGCCGTAATCAAACAGAAGGCGGAGTCTGATGAAATGTTAAGAGTGTGTGTGTGTGTGTGTGTGTCACACTCGCTCCTTTTCTTGTAAAACTCCCGGATCGCTACATTAGGGTTTTTTTGTTTGTTTGTTTTTCATCTGAAAACGGTCGTGTAATCTGTTGCCTTCTTTACAGGCAAGCAAATGTTTCTGTAGCCTTATTTATTTATTTATTAATTTATTCAATTTTTTTAAGTATGTTTGGAACGATGTTGCAGACATGATAAACGTCTACAATCCAACTTCGTATTTACAGACAATACTGTACACACACTACTGTGTATATTTACACACGTCTTTAAATTCTTTTTTTTCCCCTCAGATACGACACGGAAACCTCGTCCAGGAGAGGAGAACGGGAAAGGTAGCGAATATAATATATGCTACAGATTCCTCACACACAGACTGATATGTTTAATCACGTGTTTATTTCCTTTCATTCGTTACATTCATACATTTTCCCCCGTCTCTAATAACTATACATACAGACACAGAGTGTGAGACAATCATTGTGTGTATGTGTGTGTGTGTGTGTGTGTGTGTGTGTGTGTGTTACAGACTATCACTTCGTGAGCAGGGAGGTCATGGAGGCGGCGGTCGCTAGAGGAGAGTTCATCGAGAGCGCAGAATTCTCAGGGAACATGTACGGAACAAGGTACACACACTGCTGCCTCTGTGTGTGTGTGTGTGTGTGTGTGTTGGGTGTGTGTGTCTTAGGTGACTGCGTTAGCAGACGAAGTGTCTTCGTATGTCTTTATTAACACTTTGAGTGTGTGTGTGTGCGCGTGTTACAGTAAAGCAGCGGTCCAGGCCGTTCAGGCCAATAATGTGATTTGCCTCCTGGACATCGACATGCAGGGAGTGAGGAGCATAAAGAAAAGTGATTTAAAGCCCATCTACATCTCCATCCAACCTCCATCCATAGCAGAGCTGGTACACACACACACACACACACACACACACACACACACACACACACACACACACACCTGAAAGTCAGCTCAAACAACTCACACCCTGTTATTTTAAAACATTTGATGTGGTGTGTGTGTGTGTGTGTGTGTCAGGAGGAGAGATTAAGGGCGAGAGGGACCGAGACTGAGGAGAGTTTACAGAAGCGTCTCAAGGCTGCACGCATGGAAATAGAGTTCAGTAAGTGACACACACACATACAGACACACACACACAGTGAGACCTTAGCCAGTGTGTATGCTGTGTGTATTGCAGGTAAAGAGGCGGGTCAGTTCGACGTGGTGATCGTTAACGATGATTTGGACGAAGCGTACAAGAAATTAAAATCCGCTCTGCTCCAGGTCACACACCTCACCTCACACTTTTTCAATTTTATTTGTATAGTGTTTTTAACAATTGTCATTGTCGCAAAGCAGCTTTACACAATCAAAAGAATTATTTAAGTTTGTATGGAATGTGAATGTGTATGAATCAAAATGTTCAGATATTCCCTGGTGAGCAACCCGAGGGCGACAGTGGCAAGGAAAAACTCCCTGAGATGGTAATAGGAAGAAACCTTGAGAGGAACCAGACTCGACAGGGAACCCATCCTCATCTGGGTGAAACAGATAGCAGGAAATGATCTGCATTTATACAGTGTGTTAGGTGGCAGCAGTTCAGCTATAATAGTTGATCCATGCGACGAGACCTCCAACCAGAAACGAGGCACCAGGATGGATCAGACAGGTCCGGAGGGCAGAGGGAGTCTGGATCACTGGCAGCTCAGGAATGACATGTGTAGCTCGACAGAGAGAGAGAGAGAAAGAGTGAAAGGGGGAGACAGGGGGAGAGAGGAAAGAGAAAGAGGGGGAGAAAGAAAAGAAGAGGAGGAGAGATTGCAATTAGGTATGGTCACAGTCACAGTGTATAATGTGAATGTATATTTACTGTAGAGTGCAAGCAGGGACTCCGGCAGGACTAACTATGACATCATAACTAATGGGAGAGCCAGAAGTAAACACAAACATGAGGGGGAACTGAGATGTAAAGCAAACAATCACCTCACCGTCAACAAACCTGAGTGATCAAATGAGAGTGAGGAAGACAGCATCTAAACATACCAGTTCACCATAATACTCTACGTCCATGAGTCCCCCAGATCTGCTCTTTTACCTTATGGCAAATCTATTTATAAAAATGCTTGGCTAAATAAATAGGTTTTTAGCCTAGACTTAAACACTGAGACTGTGTCTGAGTCCCGAACACTATTTGGAAGACTATTCCATAATTTTGGGGCTTTGTAAGAAAAAGCTCTGCCCCAGCTGTAGTTTTCATAATACGCGGTACTGACAAGCAGCCTGCATCCTTTGACCGAAGTAGGCGTGGCGGATCGTAAGACACTAGCAGTTCGCTCAGATACTGCGGCGCAAGACCATTTAATGCCTTATATGTCAAGAGTAGTATTTTAAAATCAATGCGAAATTTCACAGGGAGCCAATGTAGTGAAGATAGGATAGGGGTGATGTGCTCATATCTTCTGGTTCTAGTGAGGACTCTCGCTGCTGCATTCTGGACTAGCTGAAGCTTGTTTATGCACCTAACAGAACAACCAGACAGTAAGGCATTACAATAGTCCAACCTAGAGGTGATAAAAGCATGAACTAGTTTTTCTGCATCGTTTAGTGACTATATTTTTATTATCTTGGCAATATTTCTGAGGTGAAAGAATGCTGTCCTGGTGATATTATCTACATGAGCTTCAAATGAAAGGCTGGAATCTATAATCACGCCGAGGTCTTTTACTGTTGCACTTGATGGAACAGAAAGGCCATCTAAAGTTACGGTGTGATATAAAATCTTACTCCTAGCAGTATGCGGTCCCATGACTAGGACTTCTGTCTTATCCGGATTAAGCAGAAGGAAGTTAATTAGCATCCAATTTCTTATGTCCTGCACACATTGCTCAACGTTAGTAAGCTGGTTTTTCTCATCAGGTTTTGCTGAGACGTATAGCTGTGTGTCGTCAGCATAACAATGAAAACTAATACCATGCTTACGGATTATGTTGCCCAGAGGAAGCATGTAAAGGGAAAAAAGCAGTGGGCCTAAAACTGAACCCTGCGGAACGCCAAACTCCACTAGAGAACATGCAGAATAATCACCATTTAAGTCTACATACTGATAACGATCGGTCAAATAGGATCTGAGCCAGGAGAGGGTTGTACCCTTAATTCCTACTAAATTTTCTAATCTGTGAAGAAGAATAGCATGATCAATAGTGTCAAAAGCTGCACTGAGGTCGAGTAATACAAGCATTGTTACACAACCCTGATCAGAGGCCAATAGGAGGTCATTTACTACTTTAACGAGTGCTGTTTCTGTGCTGTGATGAGGCCTAAATCCTGACTGATACAGTTCATGTATGCCATTTCTATGTAGATATGAGCATAGCTGCTCCGCTACTATCTTTTCCAGAATCTTAGAGATAAAGGGGAGGTTTGATATTGGCCTGTAATTGGACAGCTGACAGGGGTCGAGGTCAGGTTTCTTAATTATTGGTTTAATAACTGCTACTTTAAAAGATTTTGGAACATAACCAATGCTGAGTGAGGAATTAATTATTCTCAACAGGGGTTCTGTTATTACTGGTACTATCTGTTTAAGAAAATGTGTCGGTATAGGATCTAATATACAGGTTGATGAATTTGCAGAAGAGATGAGTGAAATTAGTTCATTCTCTTCAAGAGGAGTAAAGTATTCTAGGTTTGAATCTGACATGGCTAGGTTAACATCTGTGTCAATTACATTGTTTGGTTTCAAAGCCTCAATTTTATGCCTGATATTTACAATTTTATTATTAAAAAAGTTCATGAAGTCCTCACTATTGCATGATGTTGTTGTGGAGATTTCTGTAGTGGTCTTATTTCTGGTTAATTTGGCTACAGTATTAAATAAAAATCTAGGATTATTTTTATTTTCTTCTATAAGAGTGGAGAGATACGTTGATCTAGCTACACTAAGAGCTTTCCTATAGTTCAGGATCCTCTCTTTCCATGCTATTTGAAATACTAACAATTTAGTTTGAAGCCATTTACGCTCTAATTTCCGAGCAGTCTGTTTTAAAGTGCGCGTGTGATCGTTATACCAGGGAGCGAGTTTCTTATCTCTAATAATTTTTCTTTTAGCTGGAGCTACATTATCTAAGGTACAACGAAGTGTCGACTCTAAATATTCAGTCGCCTGATCGAGTTCTGTGGGGTCAGACGGTGACCTAATCGAAGTTGGTAACTCTGGGAGATTACTGATAAAACTCTGTGTGGTAGTTGATGTGAATGTACGTTTAATACGGTAGCGCGGTGCTGTGCGTACATTATCACTGTGAGACACTTGAATGGAGACAAGATAGTGATCTGAGATAATTTCAGACAGTGGAATTGTGAATACATTTCTTATAATTAATCCGAAGAATATTACTAAATCTAAAGTGTGACCTGCTTTATGAGTGGGTCCTACTACACACTGATTTACGCCTACGGAGTCCAGTATGGATATAAATGCTGTTCTCAGAGGGTCTTCTGGATTCTCAAAATGAATGTTAAAATCTCCAGCAATTAACACTTTGTCTACAGAAATGACCAGGTCTGAGATGAAATCTGCAAATTCACTAAGAAATTCAGAATACGGCCCTGGAGGTCTGTAAATTATAATTAGTGGAATCGACTGAGCTGATTTAATATACTTAAATAGACTTATGTTACTATAGAGAATTTCAAATGAGTTAAATTTGTGTCGGTGTTTTTGTACGATAGACAGATTATCATTATGAATAACTGCGACGCCTCCTCCTCTACCAGTTAACCGAGGCTGGTGTATGTAGCTGTATCCAGGAGGACTAGCTTCATTTAGAGCTACATACTCGTCCTGTTTAACCCATGTTTCAGTTAAACAGAGTATATCAAACGCCTGATCTGTGATAATTTCATTAACAATAACTGCTTTTGATGTGAGAGATCTAATATTTAACAATCCTAGCTTCAGATCAGAGGTGCCGGCTGCGCATTCAGTATGATCGGAGTTTGTGGTCTTTATGTTAATTAGATTATTGAAACAGACTTTCTGGGTCTTTCTACATTTTTGCTTAGATCGGGGAACAGACACAGTCTCAATAAGGTGAACCCTGAGTGACGACTCTATGCAGCTAGCAGACGGTTGGTTTAGCCTGTCTGTCTGCTCCCTGGCCTGGGCTCTGGATTGTCACCGATTAACTAGACCTCTACTGAGACTATGAGCTATACTGCAGGAAATGAGAGCAGCACCTTCCCGAGTGGGATGGACACCGTCCCGCCCTAACAGGCCAGCTTTGCCCTCAAAGGTCTTCCAATTATCTATGTAGCCCACATTATTTTTGGAGCACCACCTGGACATCCAGCGGTTCAGCGACCATAACCTGCTGTAAGCTATGTCGCCACGTCTCATTGGGATGGGACCAGAGCATATTACTTCATCGGACATCGCCTTCGCTAATTTAAACACCTCTGTAAAGTTACTCTTACTAACCTCTGACTGACGAAGGCGTATATCATTAGCTCCAGCATGTACCACTATCTTAGAGAACCTGTGCTGTCCTAGAGCCCTAAGATTACCTGCTATGTCCGGTGCTCTGGCTCCCGGGATACACCTAACCACTGCCGCTGGCGCCCCTAAAGGTCTAGCTAATGTCACGTGCCTCAGTATAGAGTCTCCTATAACCAGAGCTCTTTCAGGTTTCTCAGCGGGTGCAGCACTGAGGAGAGCAAACCTGTTGGACACATGAAGCGCAGAGGAGGTGTGCTCCGGTGGGCTAGCCTTAGCGTTAGCTTTGGCTGAACGAGTATGCCGCCGAGTCGTCACCCACTCGCCCCGCTGTGAGGGCTCTAATGCCGGAGTCGGGGGCTGATTATCTCCGCCTGTGGCACCCAGACTGTCCGCTACAGGAATAACACTGCTCTCACGCTGTCTAACACTCTCTAAAGTCTGGATGCGCTCCTCTAATGCTGATATCTTCTCCGTCAGAGTGCTCACTAACACACACCTATCACAAATAAAGCTATCACTAATGACGGAGGAAGAATGTCTAAACATCCTGCACTCTACACACTGAACAAGCTGAACGGTAGACATTATAACGTACCTCTGTGTCGGAGTTTTAGTTGTTTCAACTAAATTATCTAAGGTACAACGAAATGACGACTCTAAATATTCAGTCGCCTGATCGAGTTCTTGAGAGTTCTTTCACTCCTGCGCTCTGATTTGTCAGGAGGAGTTTGTTCTTTTGTTATTGTTTCCATAGTAACGGCTCATTCACAGAAAGTCTCTGTTTCTTTGTTTATTTTAAACAGGAAATCCAAAAGGTGAAAAACACTCCCAAAGCCTGAGGGTCCAACATCAAAGAGCAGCACTCCAAGACCACAACATTCCACACACACGCACTGTGCTTACACACTCCTCTCCCTCACACGAGGCTGAATATACGGCTTCTGGAGGGAAAACTGTTGCTCGAATAAACATCTCCTTATTTTTTATTATTATTTTTAAATACATGTTATTAATGTCAGTCTTTTATTACACACTCATCTGTACAGCACACACTTACCAACCTTCAGTGCAGTGCATTATGGGTAATCCATGCTCGCACACACACATAATGCCTGCCAGGTGAATTACACCGAAAGAAGATGGCTCGTGTGGGGGCGGGGCTACATTTCAGTGCTTCAGTACTTTTTTTGGGTATGACTATAGTCCTGAAAACTATTAAGTTTAAAAACTGACAAAATATTCTGGAATTTTAATATTTTTATAGCTTTTATGATGTCACAGTGTAATCAAATCTTGGCTAAAATGTCTGTGTTCCAGTAATGAATTATGTTTCTCCTCTCTAATGTAGGGGATGCTGTGAGGTGTAACTCTGTTCCCCTTAGTGTTCCCGTAAATTCAGTGTAACTCCACTTTAAATCCTACCGATCATGTTTATTACCAGCTTCATTTATTACGACTCTTTGGAACCGTGTGAGCGTTTTGGATCTGTACAGTGCCCTTCTCCACTTTTCTTCTTCTCCTGCTTGGTGTTTCCTGGTGTTGGCATCCACCATGTTGCACTACCTCCACCTTCTGATCTTGTTCTGCCATTCAGTTTAAAACCCTCTTTTCTAGCCCTGTTGCTCTTAAGAAATCCGTCCAATACTTTCTTCACTAACACTCCACCTCTCAGTTCTATACTTTTTACATCTAACGTTTTCTTCTTCTTTGTTGTTTCACAGCAGTAGGAATCCAGTAGGTCACATTACCGCCAGCTGTAGGTCTCACCGATTTTTCAGATCAGCCTTCATTTAAAAAATAAATAAATAAGGCATATTTCCCTGATCTTGAATTCTTTGTCTGCTTTATCCAGCACTTCCACACACTCTTTATTCTCGACACGTTTACTCTCAGGACCACTCCGATCCTTTAGTAGGAGTTGTTTAAGTTGTATCACCGCCACCTATAGCTCTCCCTCTCTCTCTCTCAGCTTCCTTGTCCTTTAAAGCCAATGGGCCAGTCCAGTTCTCCTTAAAAACACCATTAAACTCTTCTTTTCCTGATCAGTGATGCTCCAGTCTAAAAGACTCTTACCATTGCTTTCTGCTGTCCCCAGGCCTTGGAGCTGTGACACCATATCTAACCTGTCCTGAACATATTTCCTGCACGAGAGCAGTACATGCTCGATAGTCTCACGTTCATGACGTTCCTCACAGAGTCCTGTTAGGTGTTTCATTTTCTATCATCCCCATCATTACACCTTATCTCTCTCTCCTGCACACACACTCGTCTGTCGCTCACTGCTCTCTACATTTATTTTATTTTCAACTGAAACGTCCTTATGCAACCCTTCAGACCCAATAAAAACAAGCCAGTGTGATGATCTCAGCGATGTTCTCTCTCTCCTGTTCTTCTCAGAGCTGGAAGAAAATAAAACAGAAATAAATATTTTAGGATCATGTGTTTGTTTTAGCACACCAAATTTGTAAGAGTAGGAAGCTGTGTGTTTTTATTCGGTCCTTAATGAATATATATCAATTAGTTTGATAGCAAAATGAGAAACTCATTTCAAATGAAGCAAGAAGAATTAAGAGCAAGCTTGGAATATTTCACTCTACGTTTAATGATTAATGTTTCTACCACAGGAACATAGTCGCATTAACGCCACCAACATGGACGCCACCTCCACAAACTGCTCACTGATTGGAGGATTGGAGCTTACTACTAGCCGCATGTCGTCCTTGTACCAGAACTTCTGTCCTATCAGGATTAAGCAGTGAACACGTTAGCATGACGTTATCCACACCAAACCTTCAAAGAGACTTTTAATTCAAGGTCAGCTAACATGATAATCATAGAAGCCATTGTTTCTACTGAACTAGCCAACTAAACATTTTAACAATACATATAACTAAATCTAATCTATTTTAACTAGCAAAGTTACAGCTATATATTATTGTAGACCTCGGCAGAATAAAACTCCGCCCCCGTCACTGATCCTGCCAGTCAGGTAACGTTTGGTCATGAGAGACACTTTCATCATGGTGCTTGATGGGTTTGAACTGTTCCAGACCAGCTGACCTTCATGTCTTAAAATAACAACTGACTCTTGTTGTTCTTACTTATTACCTAATGTCATATGTGTTATTTTATAGTTTTGAAATCCCCAGTGTTGTTTTAAGAATGTAAAAAATAATAAACATATAATAAACTAGCTAAAGATTAAGTTTGCCTTTATTTTTGTGGTTTTATGAAGCAAAAATATGTATGATTAAAACATTGGAAAACCACACGTCCTTTGCTTTCCTTTATTACTTGAAGTTCCTGAATACTTAGAATACTTAGAATAATCACATGATGCAAAAGATAAGGTGTATATAGGCAGATGTTAAGATGGACAGGAATAACAAGATGTGCAGGATGATGGTCTTTAGTCACTACAAACGATACAGAGAAGAAATCAAACTCATACAACAATAAATGTCCAGCTCCGGGCTGCTGAAGAAGGGGAACGATCAGCTTCAGGAGCAGGTCAGGAGGTGCAGGATGAGAACCGACGCCTCCTTAAACTCTTTAGTGAGAAGGAATTTAAGATGAAGTACCTGAAGAAGAAGAGAGAGGAGGAGGACAGGCTGGCGTTAGTGGGTGAGGAACTGAGTGATGCTACCTGCTTTACACCACAAGGCTTTTAACATCTTCAGATGCAGTCATGGCTCCCCCTTGTGGCAGTAAATAAAAAAGGTCAGGAGTAGAATTTAGTCTAGAATTTCTAAATATAATTTCAAATATCAATATTCTAATTTATAAAGATGTACTGCATATACAGCTTTTTTAATACCATTCCTCCACAGTTCATTTTCGATAACTTATCAGGTCTTTTTTATTACTGTAATTTTCACATCCTTTTCATTTCATTTTATGCACTTTAAGAAAAGATACAAATAGATAAATCAAGTTTAGGAAAAAATCAAATGCACAATTTCAGAAGATAACAGAAGTTATTCAGTGGACAGAAATGATAAACACGGCTTGGAAACGTTTGCTGTTTGAACCAGGCAATCGAACCATAATTAAAAGCACCCTTAGAGCTAAAGTGGAGGACTGAAGTTGAAGATGTCTGCAGTAATTTATCTTTCAGTATCACAGGAACCTATGACCACTGTTGGCAGACTGATTTACTAATCAAGGTGAAAAATAGGTAAAATAAAGATACAAAGATATTGAAAATTTAAAAAAGTATATATTAAACTGGATATTGTAAGAAGAATGGTTGTAGTTATTACTAGTAATGATAGAGTAGATTATAGGACAAATGGTTTTACATGTGTAATCCACATAACGAAAAAGCTATTGAAAAGTTATTCTTTTGCAAAAAAAAAATAATAAAAAAAAACATTATTAAACTGAATTATTGTAGTTATTAGCTATGATAGAGTGGATTATAGTACAAATGGCTTTGAAGTTATTGAATTTTGTTGATTTGTCATTTTTCGCAACTCATAATAAAGTGCATTTATTTTCATATACATACCTTTGCAATTTTAATAATGAAAAAAAAAAACACCCTGACTCTCATTTAACAAATTATCTGTTTTATTGCCACAAGAATTGTCTGTGTAATCATTTATTTGAAAATGTACATTAAAATAATTATAAATCAATTAAACAAACCAAAAAAATAAACAAATAATCCATACTGTAGCCTAACAGTGTAATATATTTGATGTCCTGTGAGGTTTTCCTCTGTAATCTTGTGTATTCTTCTGTAAATAAACGCTTGGGTCTTGGTCATGCACTTTTTAGACGGTCCCTTAGTGACTCCATCGGTATAAAGCGGCGGTACGCAGCGTTTCTGAAAGATTTAGCTCCAGCAGGCTGTAACAGGAGAAGATCTAAAAATATATTTATTTGTAAAAACTTCTCTGTCCACTCCAGAGTAAGAAAATATGCGATTTGTCATATTTGTATTTATTTGTATTTTTTTATTTATTATTATTATTATTATTATTATTATTATTATTATTAATATTATTATTATTGTTGTTGTTGTTGTTGTTATTATTGTTATTATTATTATTATTGTTATTATTATTATTATTATTATTATTACTACTACTATTATTATTTTACCGCGGTCGATATCAAGACGATATTTGGCTCAGTTCATATTAAAATAATGCACAAATTATATTAAATGTTTACATTTATTTAATTATTAATTAATTTATTTATATCATCCGCGTCAGCGCCGAGGTGTGTGCGGGGAACATGATGACGTCACTACAGCCCGCGCCGCGCCTCACATGTAGAGCTTCATTAGCGGCCCCGAGGCCGAAGATCCCCGAACCGAGCCGAAGATGTCCGAGCGGGTCTCCGGGCCGCGGGAAGCCGAGCCGAGGCTCCTGTGCTGCTGACACGAGTGTATAGGTTCCAGCTAAAAGCGCGGGAGGCAGAGAGGGAGGCTTTGCGTGTTTTATATGAGTGTTCTCGTCATTTGTTGAATGTAGTTATACGTTACAGTGTTGCAGTCATTGCCTTTAAAGAATAGATAGATAGTACAGGTAGAATATACCCATTATGTTGTTTACTAAGTAAACTATAACTGATTTTCATGGGATTTATTTAATACCCCCCAGAGTAATTGTTACACCGTAATACTCTAAGTCCATGAGTACCCCAGAGCCAGGGACGGATTATGGGTTATGTGGGCCCCTGGGCAAAATGTTTGCCAGCATTGTCTGGGATGGCTAGTTGCTACGTCATCATGCCACTTGTGGGTCCAAACTAGTGCGGCGTACACGTACCGTGTTGTAAAAGCAGAATGATGTTGACAAAACTGTCTTTTGCCGCTTTTTACCTCGGAAAAAGTGAAAAGACGGTGGCTTACGTTGATACAGTAAGTTAAATCTCAAATTATAATCAGTACAGCCTAATGTCATTACCTCACGTTAATGTTAGCACCAGGTTACCCATCTCTGCTTATAGAGACAGGTAGCAACTTAGCACAACCAGATCTTACCATAACAAACATTATTTGTTTGAATTAACCAGAATGTGCTAGTTTGAAATAGAAATGGAAATGTCTATAAAAGTGAACCAAAATGCCATGTACCTGTTATAATCTGGAATTATTGCTTTACAGCTTTCCCAAAGAAGACAATTACATCCTCGTAGCTAGAGGGCAGTCTTTTCATGCGCAGGGCCAGGAACAAATAAATTCAAGGGCACCAACAGAATGAAATGGTAAAGTAAGCGAAATCACAAATACTACCCACCCGTGTCATATTTAATAAACCAATAACTTGGATAAACAGCAGGTTTACACGCGGGTTGTCAGAATGTTGTGGAGAAGTGCGCTCATGTAGTTGAGAGGTGACCGGGCGTTAGCTTGCCTGATGCATATAAATGCAGATAAATCTGACGATGGTATAAGGTGCAACAAATAGACCCAACAAGAAATATGATGCTGTCAAAATAATATGTGCTGTGAATTTCTTGCCAACTAGAGCCACGGCGGGCAAATGATGAATGAAACCTATTGTCCTACCTTAAAACTTCGTAGCTACAGTTAATGTCGTCGTTAGCTGTGTGATCCGTTTGTCTTCTTGCCGGCTCATGGAAGTCTTTATCAGTTTAAATTTGCGATTGTAGATCTACTTTTATTACATTACTTTTCGTTCTTTTACTTTATGCCATATAGACTTTTGGTTGTTAATCTTGTGATAACAAAGAAGTATAGAAGACTGTACAGAGAGTACAAAGCAAGTTCTCAAGCTGAACTGTCTGAATGAGGAGTTTTGATACTGGCAGGGGGTTTAATATCTGCAGTGAATTTTCAGTTGGATTTTGAAAAGTGCTCACAACACCTGATTGGCTGACTGGAGGAAATGTAACAATTTTGCACCGCTTTGAGTGAGAGAGTGGGGGAGGGGTAGCAACTGTCTACTACAGCATGCTGTCTGCTGTTCTACCATCGAGTGAAATAACCATCAGACAGAAGTCAGAAAATATTAGAACTTGTCCAGTTTTAATCAACAATGCAAACTGATCATGCAGTTTGAATGTCATACATTTCATGCTCTAAATCAAAGCACTTTTGCTAATCATCCCATTTCTATTCAGCAGCCTGGTTATTACTATGGGAAAAGATAGGTCTCTCCCCATGATTTACGCATTGCAAGTTCTCCAATGTGAAAAAAACTGTTATTAACACCAACTTTCTCAAATTAATTCAAATATTTTTTATTTAGAGTGTCATTATTGATGTCACGTACATTCACATCAGAAGAGACCAGAGCGACGAAAGTCATTATTTCTCTATGGAGAGTCGGCAAATTGGCTGAACAAAGCAAATTCACTGGCAGCGAAGCGAATTGGGCGACCAGAGCGAAAAAGAGAAGTTAAAAGTCAGTTAACCTTATGTAATGAGTTATGACGCGGTTCGGTAATATATAGATTTACCAACGCCCACGTTAACAGGCTAAATCAAACATTCCAATGAGCGAACAAAGTGAATAAAGCAAATTCAACAACGAAGCTTCTTCAACAACCTTGGCGACGGGTTCGCTTTGGTCTCTCCTGGTGTGAATGTACAGTGAGAGCCATGTTGGGGCACGGTTTGTGATCACACTACATGTGTACCGTGTCCAGCTAAACCATGCCAGAATCCACCTGTGTACCATATCCCCGTACAGAACGGAGTGATCAGGGGTGTAGTGGTAAAATAAGAGGTGGGTGAACTACGAATTCTGTGATCACATTTTGTGCATAAACTATACTATGATGTGCATTTAGATCAATTGAGAAGTGGGTAAACTCTAATTCTGAAATTTCAGAGGTGGGTAAACCGTGTTTACTTGCGTTTAGCCTCCACTACAGCCCTGGGAGTGATTACACTGGTCAAACTCTTAACACTGCTACACTGGTCTGGGGGCCACTCAGCGGGCAGGTTAACCGCCTCTATCCCACCATGCTCCCGCTCCCTAGTCAGAGGGCCTTCTGTAAGGCTGTTAACACGCCCCCCTCCCCTCCCCCCAGAAGCCAGGGGCCCCATGGTAGGGGCCCTTGTAATCAGATGGCCTCTAAAGGTACACTACACCCTCCTCCCTAGGGCCTCCTAGTAGGGCCCTCATAATCTGAGGGCCCTCTAAAAGCCCCCAAAGCCCCCATCCTCCCTAGGACCCCCTGGTAGCCAGAAAGACCATAATAGGAGGGCCTAAGAGGGCCTTCTAAAAGTAGGCTCCCATGCTCCCATCTCCCTTTAAAGTTCCTATAGCAGGGCCGGGGGCCCCCTGAAAGCACCGAACCCCCCCACCACCACCACCAGCACCACCACCACAACCACCACAATTCAAGGGCCCTTGGCAGTCAAATGCCGTCCCTTGTAGGCAGAGGATCACAGAATGTAGGCCTCGAAAATAGACAAACGAAAATACTTTGTTGACAAGCGTCCCCTGGGCAGCGGCCCCGCTGGCCCGGTCCGTAATCCATAATCCTTTACCTAAGGCTAATCTATTTACAAAAATGCTTGGCAACATAAATAGGTTTATAGCGTAGACTTCGAGTCCCGAACATCAATTGGAAGATTTTTTTTTTAAATACTTTGTGGTAAGAAACTAACTTTTGTAAGAAAAAGCTCCACCCCCAGCTGTAGTTTTCATAATACGCGGTACTGACAACCAACCTCCAACCTTTGCTCGAAGTAGGACGTGGTGGATCGTAAGACACTAGCAGTTCGCTCAGATACTACGGCGCGAGACCATTTAATGCTTTATATGTCAAGAGTGGTATTTTAAAATCAATGTGAAATTTCACAGAGAGTCAATGAAGATAAGATAGGAGTAATGTGCTCATATCTTCTGGTTCTAGTGAGGACACTCACTGCTGCATTCTGGACTAACTGAAGACAATAGTCCAACCTAGAGCTGATAAAAGCATGAACTAGTTTTTCTGCATCGTTTAGTGACAATATATTTCTTAACTTGGCAATATTTCTGAGGTGAAAGAATGCTATCCTGGTAATATTTTCTACATGAGCTTCAAATGAAAGGCTGGAATCTATAATCACACGAGGTCTTTTACTGTTGCACTTGATGGAACAGAAAGGCCATCTAAAGTTACAGTGTGATCAAAAAACTTTGCTAGGTGTGGTCCTATGACTAGAAATTCTGTCTTAAGTAGAAGGATGTTAATTAACATCCAATGTCTTATGTTCTGCACACATTGCTCAACTTTATTAAGCTGGTTTTGCAGTGTGTTGTCAGCATAATGAAACAATGAAAACTAATACCATGCTTATGAGTCATGTTGCCCAGAGGAAGCATGTAAAGAGAAAAAATCAGTGGGCCTAAAACAGAACCCTGTGGAACACCAACCTCCATTTGAGAACATGCAGAATGGTCACCATTTAAATCTACAAACTGATAATGATCAGTCAAATAGGATCTGAGCCACGAGTGGGCTGTTCCCTTAATTCCTACTACATTTTCTAATCTGTGAAGGAGAATACCATGAGCAGTGGTGTCAAAAGCTGCACTGAGGTCGAGTAACACAAGTATAGTGACGCAACACTGATCAGAGGCCAATAGGAGGTCATTTACTACTTTAATAAGGGCTGTCTCTGTGATGTGATGACGCCTAAATCCTGACTGATACGGTTTGTTCATGCTATTTCTATGTAGATATGAACATAGCTGCTGTGCTACTATCTTTTCCAGGATCTTTGAGATAAAGAGGAGGTTTGATATCAGCCTATATAATACAGTCTATTGTACTGTTGAATGCAGAATTTAGTACCGTCCTTATGAATAAGTTCACCTTGTTTAAAGATGAAAGAGAATCTGTTTGCTATTGCTGCTTTGACAGAAATACAATGAGATATATAACGCATTCCTCAGCTTCATCCTCACCTGATGTCCTGCGCTGTCAACTTGATAGAGTGTTTCTCTGGCTGGTCATCAAATGTGTGTTTGTCATTGTGCTGTTCATCAGTGGCTTGTTTAACATTGTCTCTCTTTGTGTTTCTGCAGTTATCATCTCTGTGCATTGAACTTTTTCCATAACTTCACCACTTGCTCTCATTTTCACTGGTGCTGTGGTTTTCACTGTTATCTTCACTGGTCCTGTTGCGGAGGTTTTCGGTACTTTCAAAGTTTCTTAACTTGTGTTTTCTGCTGAAATAATATAGTCAGTTACACTTTCAGTCCCTGTTTTTTTTGCATAGAGGTTAACTCTGTGTACAGGCTAATTATTATCTAGGCACTCAAAATCTGTAGTCTTCCTACCTTTGTCTGTGGCATCTCTGATGACAAGAAATAAAGTTTGTTCATACAGGTACTGTACAAGTTATGGGCCCTGATAACACCATGTCCTTCAGTCCTAGTAAACACATGTGGCATAATCTCTGTCAAAAAACTATTCCATCGGGTACCCGTTTCTCTCCAGGGCCCATAACCTGTTGACGCAGCCATTTTTGTGTATAATATACGATAAATTATATTCAATCATACAGAGAAAAAAACAAGCACACTCACTGTATCCTGCTCAACTGGAACTGTAATTTCCAATTCATACTGGAAGATAGGTCACATGGACGTGAGCAGTGTGAGGACACACCTAATACAAATGTTAAGAAGAGGCTTACGAGTATATAAGAGTCACGGGAGGACAGGACACACAACACATTTACATTTACTGTAGGTATTTGGCAGACGTACTTTGGAAACACACCTGTGCTTTTTGTTTCTCTTCTCTCTCACATAGCCATGTCTCAGGAAGGTGAGTCTGATCATTCTCTTTCTGCGCGTGTTTAATTTTGATTTAGCACAGACTTTACGCTGATGTAATATCTGAGGGACTATCCGAACATTTTGATTCATACACATTCACATTCCATACAAACTTAAATTCAATTCAATTCAATTCAGTTTTATTTGTATAGCGCTTTTAACAATTGAAATTGTCTCAAAACAGCTTTACACAATCAAAATAATTATTTAAGTTTGTATAGAATGTGAATGTGTATGAATCAAAATGTTCAGATAGTCCCTGGTGAGCAAGCCGAGGGCGACAGTGGCAAGGAAAAACTCCCTGAGACGGTAATAGGAAGAAACCTTGAGAGGAACCAGACTCAACAGGGAACCCATCCTCATCTGGGTGAAACAGATAGCAGGAAATGATCTGCATTTATACAGTGTTAAGTGTTAGGTTCAGCTATAATAGTTGATGTTAATTGATGTTATAATACTTGATGTAAAATGGAGTCCAGTAGTTATTGGAGACTCAGATAGACTTGTAGAAAGTTCCAGTCCTGAACTATCGAATTGTCAAGTCCTCAGAGAAACAGCTGACCACACCAGTCGAGGCCAGAACCATCTTCTAAGTAGATAGAATCATCCCCAGACACCAGACGCATCCTAAAGAGACACACGGGGCATCCATGCGACGAGACCTCCAACCAGAAACGGGGCACCAGGATGGATCAGACAGGTCCGGGGGCAGAGGGAGTCTGGATCACTGGCAGCTCAGGAACCACATGTGTAGCCCGACAGAGAGAGAGAGAGTGAAAGGGGGAGACAGGGGGAGAGAGGAAAGAGAAAGAGGGTTGACTTAAATAATTTAATAACTTAAATAATTATTTTGATTGTGTAAAGCTGTTTTGAGACAATGTCAATTGTTAAAAGCGCTATACAAATAAATTAAATTGAAAATTGAAAATTAATATCGATGTTTACAAACAAACATGTGACTTTTCTTTTGTGTTGGTTGCTGACGGTGAAGGAGTGTGTGTGTGTGTGTGTGTGTGTGTGTGTTCTGTGTGAGGTTGGAGAAAAAGTGTGTTTGTAATAATTAGCCACCTGAGCGGCACCTCAGCTAGCAGCTCGTTGATTAGCGCGTATGCTAATGATATGCTAACAATCTCAGGTGTTGGTTTGTACTTGTTAATCACATACAGACTGAAAGTGAAACAGCTGTGGGCCGCGTCCCAATCCACACCTCACCATACTGAGTCGAGTCACCTGTGATTGGTTACCATGACAACCAGGGTGGATTGGGACACGACCTACTAGTGTCTCTAGGACGGATACTTAGGTTGGTTACAACATTAGGTTGGTTATCTTTGTGTTCTTTGTGTTCATACTGAAACTGTGTGTGTGTGTGTGTGTGTGTGTGTGTGTGCGCGGTGATGGCAGGAACAAGGCTGGTGGTTATCAGCGGGCCCTCAGGTGCTGGGAAAAACACTCTAATTAAAAAATTACTCAAAGAGTTTGATGGCGTCTTCGAACGCAGGGTCCCCCGTAAGACACACACACACACACACACACACACACACACACACACACACACACACACACACACAGACACACACACACACACAGAGAACAGAAATGTGGCCCAGTCTGATTCAGTTTTCCACATAAAATAAGAATTTTGAATGATTTGACAGATAATGATTTGTCAAATCGACAGCTAGTCTGCGGAAAACAACACCTTTGCAGATTATTAACAAGTAATTTGAGTATGAAAAGCAAATGCAGGAGATACAGTAACTCTTACAAGTCAGTATAGCAGAAGCACTCACACAGCTCAAGTCTTAATCTGTAAGGACTAAAACCTTTATCACAACAGTAATAATGCAGAAAGAAATAAAGAGCGGTTCACATCTCTCGCAGAGGCAGCCCGGGTTTACCTTACTCTGTCTTACCACTTCATGCATGTGGGGGCGACACTGAGTGACTATTCAGCACAGCTGCACACCCTCTGCATGATGAGGAGAACAGACTGTCTTAAAAATGTAGAAATTCTGATATTTATAAAGGAACGCCCGCATTCACTGTTTTAGATAAGCATTTCAGTGTGTGTGAGAGCAGCTTGATGCGAAGTGTGAAGGTATTGGGCGGGGCCCGGTATGCAGGATGTTTTCTCGTGGCTCCGCCCCTCAAGACACCCACTTCGTTACAAACTTTCTCAGGGTCAATTGATATTTTTTGCATTGCTGTTTCTAATAATAATATTTTACTGATATAAATAGCAACTAAATAAACAATTAAAATGACAATTTTACATAAAAACAGAAAACTTTAAATAGAAGATCCCAAAAAAAAAAACACACACACACACACAAACCTGTGATCAATAATTGGTGATCGGCCCCCAAAATCCCAGATTAGAGCACCCCTAATGAATATACACACACAATGACATCATACCTCACACTCTGCTTCATGCAGAAACACTCACTTAACCGAACACATACAGACTTACAGACTGATGATGATGATGATGATGATGATTGGTGTGTTTTATGTTTTCTCTCTTAGATACGACACGAGAACCCCGTTCAACAGAGGAGGATGGAAAAGGTGTGTGTGTGTGTGTGTGTGTGTGTGTGTGTGTTTGTTTGTGTGTACATGTATATACAGTGGAGATCGAAAGTTTGGGCACCCCAAGTAAAAATGTGTATTAATGTGCATAAAGAAGTCAAGGAAAGATGAAAACATCCCCAAAAGCCATCAAAATGCAAATGAGACATTCTTATAACATGTCAAAAAAATATTTTCATCATTTACACTTTCAAAATAACAGAAAACCAAATAATGGTGTCTGCAAAAGTTTGGGCACCCTGCAGAGTTAATGCCTTGTACATACAGTACATAGTACGATAGTATGAAACGCCTAGGCACCTGCCTGTGACCTTAAAATAAAAGACTATGAATAGGAAATAAATATGAAAAAGAAAATAGAAGGTAAATTTAAGTCTAAGAAAGAATAAAATAAAATATAAATTAAAATAACTGTACAGTACAAAATATACAATATAAGAAAAAATATATGAAAAATAAGAAAAACAGCTGTACAATGTAGAATATAGAATTTATGGAATTTTTGTGTGGGAATGAAATTTAATATAAATGGAAATGACCAGGGGGTGTGCAAATGTGCCTGAAACTTTAATAATTCACAAATTCCACATATTTAAAGTGACTTTGTGCATCAGGGAAGCAGAATGTCCAGGGGTGTGCAAATATGCTTCAAAGTGACTTATTTAAAGTGACTTGTGATAGAATGATTTAAGTATGACTACTATGACTACGAAGTGTAGTTGTGCAGTTGCCACTAGTGTAAGTGAATGTCCAGAATGTCCAGAGTTAGTGCAAGAAACATGTGTGGATGTACAAAATGGATCAGTTCTGTGTGGTGTACTGATTAAGAGACCATATGATCTGCGGGAAGGAGCTCCTCCACACCCCAACTCTGTGTTGGTTATTTAGTGAGCGGAATCGCTTTCCTGACCTCAACAGAGAGAACAGTCCATTGCTGGGATGGCTGAGGTCCTTCACGATCTTCCTGGCCGTGGTCCAGCACCGCCTGCTGTAGATTGAGTGCAGGTCAGTGAGCTCTGTGTTGATGATGCGCTCGCCTGATCGCACCACCATCTGTAGAGCTCGTCTGTCCTGCATGGTGCTGTTTCCAAACTAGGTAATTTCCCGTCAGGATGCTCTCTGGATGGCAGTCTGAAGTCTCTCAAGCATCTGAGGTGGTAGAGACGCTGCAAGGCTTTTTTCACCATGGTGTGGATGTGGCAGGACCATGACTGGTCCTGCGTGATGTGAACACGAAGGAATCTGAAGCTGTCCAATCAATCCACTGGGATCTTGTTGATGACGGGAGTCTGGTAGTTCTTCTCCTGCTTTGTACTAAAGTCCACTATCAACTCCTTTGTCTTGCTGACGTTCAGGAGGAGATTGTTCCTCTGGCACCAGTTCTCCAGATTTCCAACCTCCTCCAGGTAGCCCGTCTCGTTGTTGTCAGTGATCAGGCCCACCACAGTGACATCAGCAAACTTGATGACAGTGGTGGAGTTTGTAGTGGTCACGCAGTCATCCGTGTAGAAAGAGTACAGCTGGGGGCTCAGAACACAACCCTGGGGGGCTCCAGTGCTGAGAGTGAGGGAGGCTGAGACATGTCAGCTCATCCTTACTGCCTGTGGTCTGCCAGTTAGGAAGTTGGAGATCCACTGTCACATAGATGAGCTGAGTCCCAGGTGCTCCAGCTTGGTGGTGAGTGTGGAGGGAAATTGAATTGTATTGAATGCTGAACTGTAGTCGATGAAAAGCATTTTAAAATAATTCCCCCTTCTAGTGTCCAGGTGAGTGAGAGATGTATGGAGGAGATGAGAGATAGTGTCATCTGTAGAGCAGTTTGAACGGTAAGCAAACTGTAACGGGTCCAGTGCGGTCCGGTAGTGAAGAGATGATGAAGTCTCTGACCAGTCACTCAAACACTTCATCAATACTGAGGTGAGGGCTACAGGGTGATAATCATTTAAGGAAGCAAGATGGGGTTTCTTTGGCAAAATACTTTGTAGTCCGTTAGTCCGTTAGTCTTAGTCCCTGCCACAGGCTCCTAGAGTCACTCTGTTAGTTTCCTACCGTAGCGCTGTTTCTCCTCTTTCAGCGCTTTCCGGACGTTGTATGATGCAGCATTGTACGGATCCATGTCACCTGACGCAAGTCCCGCGTTGTAGGTGGAGGTGCGAGAACTCAGAGCGTCACGGATGGTTATATCCACCCACAGCTTCTGACTGGGAAAAGTTCTGATGGTCGTTTTTTCCACGGTATCATTCGCTAGTTCCCCGATGAATTCCACAACCGCTTCTGTAAACGCTCTGACGTCATCGGAGCTGTTTCGGAACATGTCCCAGTCTGCGTCATCAAGGGCGTCCTGTTGCATGGCCACGGACCATGGGCATGGCGCGACCTCCCTCTGAACAGGACCTTCCTGTTTGAGCCTTTGTTTGTATTTAGGCATGAGGAAGATGGCGGTGTGGTCAGATTTCCCAAACGGGGGACCAGACTGTGCCTTGTAGCCGTCCTCGACTGTAGTATAGCAATGGTCCAGTGTCCTTTCGCACCTGGTGGGGCAGATGTTGTGTTTGGTGCTGTGTGAGTACCTCATGCAGCTTGTATAAGGCAGTGACCATGTCCGCTTGAGGTGGGATATAAATGGCGCTGATTATGACCGATGTAAACACCCGAGTAGGGTAAAAAAGACGACATTTGATGGACAGTAGTTCCAGGTTTGGTGTGCAGGAGCGTGTAAGAGGAACAAAGCTTGCGCTGTTGCACCATTAAACACACGCTGCCTCCCCTTGACTTCCCCCGAGTCCCATGTCCTGTCCATGCAGTGAACCGAGAAGAACACGGCCGGCTGGATGGCGTGGTCCGGTTCAGCCATGTCTCGGTGAAGCAGAGGAGGTTGCAGTCCCGAATGTCTCTCTGGAACTTTACCCTGGCCCTGAGGTCATCGAGCTCGTTCTCCAGTGACTGGACGTTGGCGAGCAGGATGCTATGCAGTGATGTGCGGTGTGCACTAGCTCTCAGCCACTTTGCGTTGCATCCTTTGTTCTCCCTCAGGATCTCACTCGGCCAGCTCGGATCCGGAGTTAAAAATGTCAAATTGTGAGTACATTGTGTATCTGTGGGAGAAAATTCTTCCACCTGTTGAATGTTGCCTACAATTTAAAATATCAAACAGTTAACAAATTAGTTACAATTAAAATTAAAGAAGATTTCAGACGCCACACAGAACTGGAAGAAGTAAGAGGATTTATTGCAGCAATAAAACCCAGTGAGCCGCACTTGCAATGCTTAGGTCGTAAATACAAGCACTGTCAAGAGCAGACTGAATTCACAGTAAAAGACACACACCTTTTATACACTTCAATGAGGAGGAGGGGGGGGGGGGGGGGTCCCGGGGAATCTCCCGAGGAGGGGGGAGTCCCGGGGAATTTCCCGACCCCTCCTCTATACACTCTTTTTTTGCTGACCACATCAAATTTTTATTCCATTATAATCCAGTTCTATCAATTGTTTTATTCCAGTTTCTATCAATTAATTCTTCTATTATAATTATATTTCTCTTATCTTGTACCATTCCATCATACACCTCGCTATCTGACTCCTCTCCATGCTCATAACTTTCTCCATTATAATTTATTTTCATTAATAATTATTTTCTATTATCTTTACACTTTTCATATCTTTTTATAAAAATATAGGGGTGTTGCTTGTTTTCAAGACTTTTTCCTCGTGTTTCTTTGGTTTATTCTTCATTTCTCAAAAGACCAGTCATGGGTAAGCATCTCCTTTATACTACTGTACTTAATTTATTTATTATTTATTACTTATTTGCCTTATTTTACCCTATTCAATGTTTATATACATTTTATTCTATTTTATAGCTATCTGCAACTTCTCCATGGATGACATCATCCCTGTGGATGATTCGGACAGCCAGGGCAGTTCAGATCGTGTTCCTTCTGAGGACTTTTATTTCTGTCGATGCTTTTTACTCCTTGTGTTTTGTATTTTACGTTGGGCTTTTATACTTTGTATTTTGTATTATTATCATGTAGATACGCTTACTGTATTTTATCCTGTGTCTTACTCTTATTAAAATGTTATTCATAAACCCTCTGTGGCTCTGATTTATTTCTTGTCTGCCCATCCAGTCTGTGCCCAAGGCCATTTTCACACACACATAGGGGAAACCCCTGCTCTGTGTCTCTCCCTTATCACTCTGCGCACACACATTCTGTCGGCAGATTCCGGCCACCTGCGCACAGACACATACACACATTGTCTCCTGATCCTTCTGAATTTTGGTTTTAATGTATGATTGATTACATAGTCACCCCGTCAGCCCCTCTCTTATCAAGTTTCTACGGCCTGACCATCCGTTCTTTCCCTCATTAATCTTTCAGGTTCGTCCAATTATTTTTGATTTCTGGTCTTATGTCTCCCTTATCTTATTTGGTCATCTGTTGGTTCCAGCTATGTCCAGTTTCTGGTCCTTCCATATTTTCATTACCTCATCTAGTTATCCTTTTATGTACTTCCGATCTTCCCCCCCACTCTTCACCAAGTGTGTGTGCTCAGTTTCAGCAAGTCCGGCACCTGGCGCCTTATCTTGTCTATGTTTTACGATCTGTCATGCTCCCCAGATTCTAGGGACTTTTCCAGTCCCCCCCAACTCTTGTCTTCTTTTTTTTATACTATAATGGTACACTTATAGTTCTTTTTATATTTCTACTTGCATAAATATATGTTGATCAAAATTTGCTTACATATCAATAGAAACAAGAGTGTCTCTATCATACCTAATGTACTCAATGGTGATGAGTTTGCCGGTTTAAAGTTACTGAAATTTAATTTAAAAGATG
>CM060108.1:52701451-52798951 GCA_030522415.1 Channallabes apus | reverse complement strand
CCAAGTAAAAAAAAAGTATGCTAAGTATATTAAATCCTAGCGTGCCAAAGCATACTTAAATGTACTTGCTCCAGACTAATGACTAGTAGACTTGAAGTTTGCTATTTTGGAACAACTAATTTTGTACTAAGTGTATTTAAGTTGTAATTAAATTGTAGAAAAGCACAATTTTAAGTGTATTAAGTATACTTGTGTGTGCTAAAGTGGAACAACTTTAAGTATACTTTAGTACACTTAAAGTATATGGCTGTGTGTGTACTAACGTACATATCTGACAGTATTATTAATACAATTTAAGTATATATTTAATGTATTATAAGTACATTACAGCTATTTTTACTGTATTACAAATACATGATTAATATACTATGAGTATATTCTTATTGCAGCAGTAGCATGCTGTTATACAGTAACATGCTGTATATGCCAATTACAAATACTAAAAAAGTACACTTTGTGGTTAATACAAATATACTTTATTGTATCATACAGTACACACAACCTTCTATAATACTGTAGCGTTTTTCGACGCTAGCAGGGAACTTGGAAGACGAGTGAGTTTGGCGGCTACACAATGTAATGACTGGGAGTAGTTTATCTCACACACACACACACACACACACACACACACACACACACACACACACACACACACACACACACACACACACCTATTCAGCTATTAGCTGGAACTGGAGAACGGTAGCAGAATGCAGCACATACACACAGAGATAACACACATGTACACATACTCAAACTTGGCCGAAGCCACTAACCTAAACACACGTCCCAAACAGGGTGAACACAAAAAGAACACCTGCCGCAAGGCATGACGGTCGCAAACCACAGCCCCGCCCACAATACTGTACTGCAAATGTGTTACCAGTACATTAAGTGTTTAGGATAATTTACAAATGCTAAATGCATTTTCTACACTATAACATGTTTTTGAAACACATTACATCAGGAATTATGAGGCAGATTTTATTCATGAGTTCAACAGATTTAATTTGCACAAGGTTACAAAAAAGCACTACTATAGTTTATTTGTGCTCAACAAAACATCAGGTTGTCTCACAAACACACAAACTAAAATATAAACTGGTGTGTGAACACAGACAGACATTAGTATTAGAATCTACAGGTACAGTATTAGTTTAAACCTGGTGTGTGAACACAGACAGACATTAGTATTAGAATCTACAGGTACAGTATTAGTTTAAACCTGGTGTGTGAACACAGACAGACATTAGTATTAGACTCTACAGGTACAGTATTAGTTTAAACCTGGTGTGTGAACACAGACAGACATTAGTATTAGACTCTACAGGTACAGTATTAATTTAAACCTGGTGTGTTGATTCTGTTACACAGAGACTGAAAACAGGCCGAGAGCTACAGAGCCATTATACCACAAGCAAAGTACACAACACATTAACAACAACACATTAGACAATATAAACTATAGATTAAAGTATGTACTTAATTTAAAACCGTTAAATTTACCTTATGCCGATGAAAATAAAATAATAACGATACGAACTAACGCACGCGATGATGCAGCTTCAGCCGTTAATTCAAACTAGAAGTGGAGAACTGGGGAGCCAATCAGAGAACGGACAGTCCGAATCTGCCCGCCTCCAGCCTCTGATTGGCTGGTGGGGCGCTGTCTAGTCTCCGGTTGGCTGGAATAGTTGCAGAGTTTACAACGCTGCTGCAGTTTGTGTGTCGCTTTATGACAGTGAGCGGACAGAAGAGTAAAAACATAAATTATCTTGAACGGCAAAAGTGGGAACGAGTTTGAGATCACGCGCGCGAGGGAGAGATTCAGCGTGCAAAAACGAGTCTAAAAGCGCACGAGAGAGTAGTGCACTCAATATAAGTACATTTACATTTAACTGATAATATACTGAGACTACCGTATATTAAAATTTGTATTCTAATATATACTTTCTGTACATTTGTACAATGATTATTTCGAGCATATTTTAAAAAAATATACCAAAAATCAGTGGTGTCAAAAGTATTCACATTCATTACTTGAGTAGAAGTATAGATACTAGGGTTCAAAAATACTTCTTTAGAAGTTGAAGTATCAACCCAAGCTTTTTACTTAAGTAAAAGTTTAAAAGTACTGGTTTCAAAACTACTTAAAGTATAAAAGTAAAAGTACCGTGAGGGGGAAAAAAAGCATTAAGGTCTCGCTTTCTGATTATGCAACGGGGGGTGGGGGGGTGGCGTTGTGCACGTTCTGATCATGTGACGAGGGGGGGGGGGCGTTGTGCGCCTTCTGATCATGTGACGGGGGGGGGGGGGCGTTGTGCGCGTTCTGATCATGTGACGGGGGGGGGGGGGGGGCGTTGTGCGCGTTCTGATCATGTGACGGGGGGGGGGCGGGGCGTTGTGCGCGTTCTTATCTTGCGACCGGGGGGCTTGCGCGTTCTGATCGTAAAAATAGAGTAACGAGGCTGTTTTTAAAAAGTAAGGAGTAGAAAGTACAGATAATTGCTTAAAAATGTAAGGAGTAGAAGTAAAAAGTCGGCTGAAAAATAATTACTCCAGTAAAGTATAGATACCCAAAATGTCTACTTAAGTAAGGTAACGAAGTATTTGTACTTCGTTACTTGACACCTCTGCCAAAAATATATTGAAAAACAAGTTTAAATAAGTATACTTTGGAAATTAGACCAACCTTTCACTTAAAGTATTATAATACAATAATTTTTAAGTATATTTAAAGTTTAATTCCAAAATTAGGTAAAACCAATAAAGAACTAACATTTAATTTAAAGATTTTTTTAAATAAAGAAGTGAAGCAATGAGATAATGTTTGTGTTCAGTGATTTCTGTTTACACTTATAATTTAAGGCCAAACCTATTTTTGATTATACATTTATGACTGAATGTTCAACATTTTCATGGCCAACTCAATTAAGTCTACAGTACATGTAGCTTCTAATAAAGAGATGAAATGAAGAAGAAGACAAAGTGGACAGTGAAGGTGGGTTTTACCTTGCATTCTGATTCTTTTCACTGGCAGATCGTCACAAAAGCTGTGGCTTTTGCGTAACTCCTGTACAAATCATACTTTGAGTTGAGCAGTGTGACAGTCATTTGAATCATTTTTTAAATACTTTTGAACACCTTTGGGTGTTTACCTACTGTACGTAGAGTTATTAGGGCTGCTGTGTATAATTCTTAGTCTTTTAATTAATACTTCCTTTTTCCGATTTTGTCCCCTCATCACATCTACTTTGTCCTGAATTAAATGCAAATGTCTCACTTTTGGTTCTGCAGAGATCTACAGATCAGGTGGTAGAATATATCCCCTGGACAACTTTCAGTCGTGCACTCCACAAATCTGGCCTTTATGGACAAGAGGCAAGAAGAAAGCCACGGTCAAAAAAAGCTACAGTGGTTACTCAATCGGAATAACCGTCCCGCCGCGCATACCGCCGTTTAAAGGCAACAGCGGCCAAAATAAATCAGTTGCATTTCAAAGTCATTCGTAAAATGGCCGCCAGGTGGCGCAAAGTGACATTTTCATTCATCGCAGTAAATACAACAGTGATGGTAATTTCCACAACAAACATGGAAAAACTGAACCAGAGCTATTGATGTGTACTGTACAATAATGAGTAAAAAAAAAATTTATAGTAGATTTATTAACTGAAATAAATGACCATATTTTTCAAGAGAATTTTCAAGCCCCACTCGTCAAACAAAATTATAACGAAATCGGCCCAGTTTACTATCTATTTAAATATAAATTTCTAAACCAATAAGATCAAATAACACCAAGTTATTATTATAACAGGCTTACTTTGTCACTTATCTAGAGCTTGATTTCAAAGAAGTCGAGTGGCTTATTAACATCACTGGGGTGCATTGTCTCTAAGTGCCAGCTTGGTGTAGCGGTTAGAATGCTCGGGCAGAGATCTACAAAATGCTGGTTTGAATCCAGAGTGATGACGTTTTAAAATTGTTTTATTTTAATTATAGCAAAATTAAGATAAAACTAAATAAAATGTTTTAAGTGCGCTTAAGGTAGAGTCTTATAAAGGCTATGTAGACTTATATAGTTTTATTATATATTTTTTGCACATTAATCTAAGTCCTCATCTGTTAGAATCGTTTAGTTAGCGAGTAACGATAGGCAAATCGATGGGTGTGCGCCCAACTCACGTTACTCGTGAGTCGGCCTATTCATGCCGGCTGGTGATAATTCGGATGTAGTTTCGACATCTATCGACTGAACAGCGTTTTTTCGACTTGTTTTCATGTTATTGTTGTTCAGCAATGGCATGGACGTGATGTTTTGGCAAAAGAAGGATGGGATGGTGGTTGATGGTGACTGAAAGCGGTGACTGAGTAGATTGGACGTCACAGCAGCTCGTGAAAAGGCAGAGCTACTTTATGCAGGCTGTGTGCATTCTACTGTGGATTGACTGTTTTGAAACTTATATGGTAGTTACATAGCCCCTAGACCTCAGTTACCATGAAAAAAGCCATGAAATTTCAGTTTTGACCATATGGGATCTTAAACAAGGACGTCATCTCTTTTTAATTATTGTTTGTTCGGGGAGGAATTATAGACCACAATGTCAGCATGATCTTGGGTTGTTTCCTTATCACTTCTTGTGTGCGTTTGGCTGTAGCTTGCACACCAGACAGAGTTGTTGGCGATTCATCCTATTGTAAAGTCATGCAGTGTGTAATCTCCTGTCGCCAATTCATTGTGCAGTGTGAACACAGCAGCAACTAAATGCTACCACAGATAGTACAGTGTGAAAACAATGGTGATCCGATGACTTTGAAAATCATGCAGTGTGAGTTTGAGGAGAAGGTAAAAAGCAATACAAAACAAATAATGTACAGTTTATGTTGTCATTACTTTGCTCTCAAACTAAATGCAATGTAATAATAGGCGTTATTTAATAATAACATTAAGAGTGCAGCATGCATCTAACTCTGGGTAAAAAGCTTATAATAAAATCACCAAAATAAGTCTTCATGTTAAGAATAAATATGCAAACAGTACGGTATCTGAGCGTACGGATTGGAAATTTGTGCATACAGTTTGTTAATCCGTGGCCACGATTTGTTAAACTGAGGGAACAGTTTAAGTATTTGTGAGTGCGGGAGACAAATTGCTAAACCGTCGCCACGGATTGATTTTTTATTTATTTATTTTTTTGGTCCTACAGGTTTTTTTTTTTTTTTTTTTTTTGCACATAACAGACTACATTGTTACATTAAGTATATTTGTTTTCATAGCATTGAATATGTACATTGTAGGACAACATTTGCAGATTGTGAAATAACACATACAGGTCCTTCTACAAAAAATTAGCATATTGTGATGAAGTTCATTATTTTCTGTAATGTACTGATAAACATTAGACTTTCATATATTTTAGATTCATTACACACAACTGAAGTAGTTCAAGCCTTTTATTGTTTTAATATTGATAATTGTGGTATACAGCTCATGAAAACCCAAAATCCCTATCTCAAAAAATTAGCATATCATGAAAAGGTTCTCTAAACGAGCTATTAACCTAATCATCTGAATCAACTAATTAACTCTAAACACCTGAAAAAGATTCCTGAGGCTTTTAAAAACTCCCAGCCTGGTTCATTACTCAAAACCGCAATCATGGGTAAGACTGCCGACCTGACTGCTGTCCAGAAGGCCATCATTGACACCCTCAAGCAAGAGGGTAAGACACAGAAAGACATTTCTGAACGAATAGGCTGTTCCCAGAGTGCTGTATCAGGGCACCTCAGTGGGAAGTCTGTGGGAAGGAAAAAGTGTGGCAGAAAACGCTGCACAACGAGAAGAGGTGACCGGGCCCTGAGGAAGATTGTGGAGAAGGACCGATTCCAGACCTTGGGGGACCTGCGGAAGCAGTGGACTGAGTCTGGAGTAGAAACATCCAGAGCCACCGTGTACAGGCGTGTGCAGGAAATGGGCTACAGGTTGCAAATTTTGCATGTCATTGGGAAATCAAGGTGCCAGAGTCTGGAGGAAGACTGGGGAGAGGGAAATGCCAAAATGCCTGAAGTCCAGTGTCAAGTACCCACAGTCAGTGATGGTCTGGGGTGCCATGTCAGCTGCTGGTGTTGGTCCACTGTGTTTTATCAAGGGCAGGGTCAATGCAGCTAGCTATCAGGAGATTTTGGAGCACTTCATGCTTCCATCTGCTGAAAAGCTTTATGGAGATGAAGATTTCATTTTTCAGCACGACCTGGCACCTGCTCACAGTGCCAAAACCACTGGTAAATGGTTTACTGACCATGGTATTACTGTGCTCAATTGGCCTGCCAACTCTCCTGACCTGAACCCCATAGAGAATCTGTGGGATATTGTGAAGAGAAAGTTGAGAGACACAAGAATCTGCAAAAGGATTCCCGACCAAGTATTGAGTGCAGAACTGAACATAATTATTTGAAGGTTGACTTTTTTTTACACTTTAAAAAAAAAAAACACTTTTATTGGTCGGATGAAATATGCTAATTTTTTGAGATTTTGGGTTTTCATGAGCTGTATGCCACAATCATCAATATTAAAACAATAAAAGGCTTGAAATACTTCAGTTGTGTGTAATGAATCTAAAATATATGAAAGTCTAATGTTTATCAGTACATTACAGAAAATAATGAACTTCATCACAATATGCTAATTTTTTTAGAAGGACCTGTATATTAAAAAAAATCTAATGTGTGCATTGTATCTATGGAAGATTGTAGGACATTTCAAAACATATGTTGCATATCTGTACATTTGTAAAAGTCACATTTCCAAAAATTTAGGACCCACCTTCTGTCATTCATAAACAACTACCACTCCAAGTTTTTAGAGCATTGTATAGTTCTAACCTTTTGTTTGTTTTTCATTCTTTAGATGCACTACTACAACAACAGCTGAAAGCTGAAGAAAAGGAGGCCACAGAGTTTCTTTGCTTCAACAGTTCAGAAATGGCTTCGTTATGCCCCAGAACGGCTGGGGGGAATTGCTCGTGGTGGAAAACCATAAGTTCAGACTCATGTCTTATTATCTGTTTTGCTGAGTAAATCCATTTCAACTTACGAATAATGTTTCAGTCATCTGTTGTGTTTCTGACTTGGTTGTTTCTATTTGCATTTGACTGAATTTTGCTGAGGCAGGCTGCCATTTTTATATTATGGTTTTCCAGTCTCTTCTCTTGGCAGTTAGATTCTGTTTTATGAATTCAGAATTAACAATCTCTTCTAATAGTTCTCTTCTAAAAAGTCATATTGTCATCCAGTTTATAATAATTTGTATGTAAGTTGTAGTGTGTTTTATTATATAGTTGTTTTATTGTAATTGTGATGTTACTTCCTGTTTAAATGGGTATGGAGCATAAATAAATAAATATGTTTACATGTAAACTGAAGGATGTTGAGTTACTGACTTTTTGTTTAAAAAAAAAAACAGTTTTCAGTCCTACTGTACATGGTCTCTGATTTAAAGAAATAAATCAAAACGGACATGATTTACTGTCATAGAATCTTGCTGTACATAAAGTAAGACTAAACTATAATTGCTTCAATGTTGATTCAAAGTTGATTCAATGTCAAATACGTGTTTGAATTTAAGTTGAACAAACATTGATTTTATGCACATCTTGATCTATTTTTCATCATTGAAATAACATTATTTCAAGGTGCAAACCTGATGAAAAATCAACATTTAACATTTAAATTTCAACATTGATTCAATGACAAGTTGGTTGATGCTTTAATGTTGATTCAATGATGATTCAATGTTGTTCTGCTATCTGGGAACTCATCGGAATCCCAGGGGACTCTGAATCGGAAATTCAAACACTGTTCTGACTCTCCATATCACCCACTTTTGTTGTGATAAATAAATCACTTGTTGTCTTCTAAACTGTCCATTAACGGTCTATTTAAGAAACGCTACTACTAATCATGGAGAATGAAGTTCATATACATTGAAATTACTACTCCCTACACCCTACTCCCTGCGCAGGAAATGTCTGATAAGGGAACTTCCCTCTACAAAATTCCACCATTCAGAACACCATGCAACGTCACTTCCTCCTAGCGTTACCATGGTAACACAAGCACCTCGGATACCTATCGCTGCTGCTGTGGAAATTTGACGCTACAGACATTAAATATAGAATATTTATTGAAACAAAACTGATACCGTTAAAATATATATAACACATTATTTATGTATTTATTTATTTTTACAGATTACTAGCCTATATAATACTAAGGGTTTCTTAATTAAATGAAAATGTAAATTATTGTGTCCTATTTATATGATGTCCTCGATAATAATTGTAATAAATAAAAAAAATTCGAGTTAAATTTTTTCACACTCCAGCGATATGTAATGACTTATAGGGAATTATCCATTCCCTTTTCCGCTAAACTGAAGATCTGTTGGTGGAATAGCGGCGATGACGGGGGGGTGGGTATGTATGTATCTGTGCGGAAAGTATGTATGTGTGTGTGAGTGCCCAAAGTATGTATGTATGTGCGCGGAAAATATGTATGTATGTGCGCGCGCGGAGAGTATGTATGTGTGTGTGAGTGCGCATTTATGTCCATACTGGACTCCGTAGGCGTAAATCAGTGTGTAGTAGGACCCACTCATGAAGCAGGTCACACTTTAGACCTAATAATATTTTTCGGATTAACTATAAGAAATGTATTCACAATTCCACTGTCTGAAATTATCTCAGATCACTATCTTGTCTCCATTCAAATGTGTCACAGTGATAATGAACGCACAGCACCGCGCTACCGTATTAAACGTACATTCACATCAACTACCACACAGAGTTTTATCAGTAATCTCCCAGAGTTACCAACTTCGATTAGGTCACCGTCTGACCCCACAGAACTCGATCAGGCGACTGAATATTTAGAGTCGACACTTCGCTGTACCTTAGATAAGGTAGCTCCAGCTAAAAGAAAAATTATTAGAGATAAGAAACTCGCTCCCTGGTATAACGATCACACGCGCACTTTAAAACAGACTGCTCGGAAATTAGAGCGTAAATGGCGTCAAACTAAATTGTTGGTATTTCAAATAGCATGGAAAGAGAGCATCCTGAACTATAGGAAAGCTCTTAGTGTAGCTAGATCAACGTGTCTCTCCACTCTTATAGAAGAAAATAAAAATAATCCTAGATTTTTATTTAATACCGTAGCCAAATTAACCAGAAATAAGACCACTACAGAAATCTCCACAACAACATCATGCAATAGTGAGGACTTCATGAACTTTTTTAATAATAAAATTGTAAATTTCAGGCATAAAATTGAGGCTTTGAAACCGAACAATGTAATTGATACAGATGTTAACCTAGCCATGTCAGATTCAAACCTAGAATACTTTACTCCTCTTGAAGAGAATGAACTAATTTCACTCATCTCTTCAGCAAATTCATCAACCTGTATATTATGTCCTATAGCGACACATTTTCTTAAACAGATAGTACCAGTAATAACAGAACTGCTGTTGAGAATAATGAATTCCTCACTCAGCATTGGTTATGTTCCAAAATCTTTTAAATTAGCAGTTATCAAACCAATAATTAAGAAACCTGACCTCGACCCCTGTCAGCTGTCCAATTACAGGCCAATATCAAACCTCCCCTTTATCTCTAAGATTCTGGAAAAGATAGTAGTGGAGCAGCTATGCTCATATCTACATAGAAATGGCATACATGAACTGTCTCAGTCAGGATTTAGGCCTCATCACAGCACAGAAACAGCACTCGTTAAAGTAGTAAATGACCTCCTATTGGCCTCTGATCAGGGTTGTGTAACTATGCTTGTATTACTCGACCTCAGTGCAGCTTTTGACACCATTGATCATGCTATTCTTCTTCACAGATTAGAAAATGTAGTAGGAATTAAGGGTACAGCCCTCTCCTGGCTCAGATCCTATTTGACCGATCGTTATCAGTATGTAGACTTAAATGGTGATTATTCTGCATGTTCTCTAGTGGAGTTTGGCTTTCCGCAGGGTTCAGTTTTAGGCCCACTGCTTTTTTCCCTTTACAGGCTTCCTCTGGGCAACATAATCCGTAAGCATGGTATTAGTTTTCATTGTTATGCTGACGACACACAGCTATACGTCTCAACGAAACCTGATGAGAAAAACCATCTTACTAAAGTTGAGCAGGACATAAGAAATTGGATGCTAATTAACTTCCTTCTGCTTAATCCGGATAAGACAGAAGTTTTAGTCATAGGACCACATACAGCTAGAAGTAAAATCTGAGATCACAACGTAACTTTAGATGGCCTTTCTGTTCCATCAAGTGCAACAGTAAAAGACCTCGGTGTGATTATAGATTCCAGCGTTTCATTTGAAGCTCATGTAGATAATATCACCAGGATAGCATTCTTTCACCTCAGAAATATTGCGAAGATAAGAAATATATTGTCCGTAAACGATGCAGAAAAACTAGTTCATGCTTTTATCACTTCTAGGTTGGACTATTGTAATGCTTTACTGTCTGGTTGTTCAGTTAGGTGCATAAACAAGCTTCAGCTTGTCCAGAATGCAGAAGCGAGAGTCCTCACTAGAACCAGAAGATATGAGCACATCACCCCTATCCTATCTTCACTGCATTGGCTCCCTGTGAAATTTCGCATTGATTTTAAAATACTACTCTTGACATATAAAGCATTAAATGGTCTCGCGCCGCAGTATCTGAGCGAACTGCTAGTGTCTTACGATCCGCCACGCCTACTTCGATCAAAGGATGCAGGCTGCTTGTCAGTACCGCGTATTATGAAAACTACAGCTGGGGGCAGAGCTTTTTCTTACAAAGCCCCAAAATTATGGAATAGTCTTCCAAATAGTGTTCGGGACTCAGACACAGTCTCAGTGTTTAAGTCTAGGCTCAAAACCTATTTATTTAGCCAAGCATTTGTATAAATAGATTTGCCATAAGGTAAAGGAGCAGATCTGGGGGACTCATGGACGTAGAGTATTATGGTGAACTGGTATGTTTAGATGCTGTCTTCCTCAGTCTCATTTGATCACTCAGGTTTGTTGACGGTGAGGTGATTGTTTGCTTTACATCTCAGTTCCCCCTCATGTTTGTGTTTCCTTCTGGCTCTCCCTTTTAGTTATGCTGTAATAGTTAGTCCTGCCGGAGTCCCTGCTTGCACTCTACAGTAAATATACATTCACATTAGACATTGTGACTGTGACCATACCTAATTGCAATCTCTCCTCCTCTTCTCTTCCTCCCCCTCTTTCTCTTTCCTCTCTCCCCCTGTCTCCCCCTTTCACTCTTTCTCTCTCTCTTTTTCTGTCGAGCTACTGTACACATGTGGTTCCTGAGCTGCCAGTGATCCAGACTCCCTCTTCCCTCCGGACCTGTCTGATCCATCCTGGTGCCCCGTTTCTGGTTGGAGGTCTCGTCGCATGGATGCCCCGTGTGTCTCTTTGGGATGCGTCTGGTGTCTGGGGATGATTCTATCTACTTAGAAGATGGTTCTGGCCTCGACTGGTGTTGTCAGCTGTTTCTCTGAGGACTTGACAATTCGATAGTTCAGGATTGGAACTTTCTACAAGTCTATCTGAGTCTCCAATAACTACTGGACTCCATTTTACATCAACTATTATAACATCAATTAACATCAACTATTATAGCTGAACCTAACACTTAACACTGTATAAATGCAGATCATTTCCTGCTATCTGTTTCACCCAGATGAGGATGGGTTCCCTGTTGAGTCTGGTTCCTCTCAAGGTTTCTTCCTATTACCATCTCAGGGAGTTTTTCCTTGCCACTGTCGCCCTCGGGCTTGCTCACCAGGGACTATCTGAACATTTTGATTCATACTCATTCACATTCCACACAAACTTAAATAGTTATTTTGATTGTGTAAAGCTGTTTTGAGACAATGTCAATTGTTAAAAGCGCTATACAAATAAACAGAATTTCATATGTAGTTGTGTGAGCAGTTAGTAGTATACTGTATATGTATGTGTGAGTGTTTCATATATGTGTATGCAAGTGTTTCATATGTGAGTGCATGAGTGAAGTTTGATTTAAGCCCTATACGGTGTCTCATATTTCACTGTAATCTTGTGTATTATTCTGTAAATAAACGCTTGGGTCTTGGTCATGCACATCAGTCCCTTAGTGACTCCATTGCTATAAAGCGGCGGTAAGCAGCGTTTCTGAAAGATTTAGTTCCAGCAGGCTGTAACAGGAGATCTTATAATATATATTTATTTGTAAAAACTTCTCTGTCCACTTCAGAGTAAGAAAATATGCAATTTGTCATATTTTATTTATTTTTGTATTTATTTTATTTAATTTTTTGGCTCAATTCATTAAAGTATCAAAATAATGCACGAATTATATTAAATGTTTTGATTATTTATTTATTTATATCATCCGCATCAGCGCCAAGTTGTGTGCGGGGAACATGATGACGTCATCACAGCTCGCGCCGCGTCTCACATGTAGAGCTTCATTAGCGCCGAGGTCGAAGATACCCGAACCGAGCCGAAGATGTCCAAGCGGGTCTCCGGGCCGAGCCGAGGCTCCTGTGCTGCTGACACGAGTGTATAGGTTCCACCTAAAAGCGCGGGAGCCAGTGAGGGAGGCTTTGCGTGTTTTATATGAGTGTTCTCGTCATTTGTTGTACGTTACAGTGTTGCAGTCATTGCCTTTAAAAAATAGATAGATAGTAAAGGTAGAATATACCCATTATGTTGTATTTTGTTTGCTGACTAATAAACTTCAGTAAACTATAACATATTTTCATGGGATTTATTTAATACCCCTCAGAGTAATTGTTACACCGTAATACTCTACGTCCATGAGTCCCCCAGAGCTACTCCTTTACCTAAGGCAAATCTATTTACAAAAATGCTTGGCTACATAAATAGGTTTTTAGCTTAGACTTTGAGTCCCGAACATCAATTGGAAGATTATAAAAAAAATACTTTGCGGTAAGAAACTAACTTTTGTAAGAAAAAGCTCTGCCTCTGCTGTAGTTTTCATAACCTGCGTTACTGACAACCAACCTCCAACTTTTGCTCGAAGTAGGCGTGGTGGATCATAAGACACTAGCAGTTCACTCAGATACTGCGATGAGAGACCATTTAATGCTTTTTATGTCAAGAGTGGTATTTTAAAATCAATGCGAAATTTCACAGGTAGCCAATGCAGTGAAGATAGGATAGGGGTGATGTGCTCATATCTTCTGGTTCTAGTGAGGACTCTCACTGCTGCATTCTGGACTAGCTGAAGCTTGTTTATGCACATAACTGAACAACCAGACAGTAAGGCATTACAATAGTCCAACCTAGAAGTGATAAAAGCATGAACTATTTTTTCTGCATTGTTTAGCGACAGTATATTTCTTATCTTGGCAATATTTCTGAGGTGAAAGAATGCTATCCTGGTGATATTATCTACATGAGCTTCAAATGGATTCTATAATCACAGAGATTTTTTTACTGGTGCACTTGATGGAACAGAAAGACCATCTAAAGTTACAGTGTGATTAAAAAGCTTTGCTAGGTGTGGTCCTATGACTAGAAATTCTGTCTTAAGTAGATTAAGTAGAAGGAAGTTAATTAACATCCAATCTCTTATGTCGTGCACACATTGCTCAACTTTAGTAAGCTGGTTTTGCTGTGTGTCATCAGCATAACAATAAAAACTAATACCATGCTTATGAGTCATGTTGCCCAGAGGAAGCATGTAAAGAGAAAAAGCAATGGGCCTAAAACTGAACCCTGTGGAACACCAACCTCCATTTGAGAACATGCAGAATAATCACCATTGAAATCTACAAACTGTAAACTACATTTTTTAATCTGTGAAGGAGAATACTATGATCAACAGTGTCAAACGCTGCACTGAGGTCGAGTAACACAAGTATACACTGATCAGAGTCCAATAGGAGGTCATTTACTACTTTAATAAGGGCTGTCTCTGTGCTCAGATGAGGCCTAAATCCTGACTGATACAGTTTGTTTATGCTATTTCTATGTAGATATGAACATAGCTGCTGTGCTACTATCTTTTCCAGGATCTTTGAGATAAAGAGGAGGTTTGATATCAGCCTGTATAATACTGTCTATTGTACTCTTTAATGCAGAATTTAGTACCGTCCTTATGAATAAGTTCACCTTGTTTAAAGATTATAGAGAATCTGTTTGCTGTTGCTGCTTTGACAGAAATACAATGAGATATATAACGCATTCCTCAGCTTCATCCTCACCTGATGTCCTGCGCTGTCAACTTGATAGAGTATTTCTCTGTCTGGTCATCATCATTAAACTGTCCAAATTTTCCAGTCGATCATCAGTCCTTTCTGCTGTACTCCGTAGGATTTGTAGTCACTTCCTTTTATAGACAAATGTGTGTTTGTCATTGTGCGGTTCATCAGTGGCTTGTTTAACATTGTCTCTCTTTGTGTTTCTGCAGTTGTCATCTTTCTGCATTGAACTTTTGCCATAACTTCACCACTTGCTCTCACTGCTCTTCACTGGTGCTGTGGTTTTCACTGTTATCTTCACTGGTCCTGTTGTGGAGGTTTTCGGTACTTTCAAAGTTTCTTAACTTGTGTTTTCTGCTGACATAATATAGTAAATTACACTTTCATTTCCTGTTTTGTTGCATAGAGGTTAACTCTGTGTACAGGCTAATTATTATCTACACACTCAAAATCTCTAGAGGCTTCCTACCTTTGTCCGTGGCATCTCTGATGACAAGAGATAAAGTTTGTTCATACAGGTACTGTACAAGTTAAGCATGGGCCCTGATAACACCATGTCTTTCAGTCCTAGTAAACACATGTGGCATAATCTCTGTCAAAAAACTATTCCATCGGGTACCCGTTTCTCTCCAGGGCCCATAACCTGTTGACGCAGCCATTTTTGTGTATAATATACGATAAATTATATTCAATCATACAGAGAAAAAAACAAGCACACTCACTGTATCCTGCTCAACTGGAACTGTAATTTCCAATTCATACTGGAAGATAGGTCACATGGACATGAGCAGTATGAGGACACACCTAATACAAATGTTTTTACAAAAAGAAGCTTACGAGTATATAAGAGTCACGGGAGGACAGGAGACACAAGACATTTACATTTACTGTAGGTATTTGGCAGACGTACTTTGGAAACACACCTGTGCTTTTTGTTTCTCTTCTCTCTCACATAGCAATGTCTCAGGAAGGTGAGTCTGATCATTCTCTTTCTGCGCGTGTTTAATTTTGATTTAGCACAGACTTTACGCTGATGTAATATCGATGTTTCCAAACAAACATGTGACTTTTCTTTTATGTTGGTTGTTGACGGTGAAAGAGTGTGTGTGTGTGTGTGTATGTTCCGTGTGAGGATGGAGAAAAAGTGTGTTTGAGGTAATAATTATCTCGTATGCTAATGATATGCTAACAATCTCAGGTGTTGGTTTGTCCTTGTTAATCACGTACAGACTGAAGGTGAAACAGCTGTGTGCCGTATCCCAATCCACACCTCAGTCGAGTCACCTGTGATTGGTTACCATGACAACCAGGGTGGATTGGGACACGACCTACTGGAGTCTCTAGGACGGATTGCCGTTTTGTCATTATTAATTAACATCAGGTTGGTGATCTTTGTGGTCTTACTGAACCTGTGTGTGTGTGTGTGCGTGTGTGTGTGTGTGTGTGTGTGTGTGTGTGTGTGTGTGATGGCAGGAACAAGGCTGGTGGTTATCAGCGGGCCCTCAGGTGTTGGGAAAAACACTCTACTCAAAAAACTACTTGAAGAGTTTAATGATGTTTTCAAACGCTGTATCCCCCGTAAGACACACACACACACACACAGAAATTGGGCCGGGTCTGATTCACTGTTTTCCACATGAAATAAGAATTTTGACTGATTTTGTCTGTAAACAACAAAAAAAAAATGACGGGGTTTAGCTGGGTTATACATAAAGAGACGATTACACACACACATACACAAACACACCTGCATATACACATGAATAATAAGGGGGCTCTGATCGACCCTACGAAAATTACTTGATTGTTACAGATTGTTTGTCTCTTGATTGCGTCATATAACGTCCGGAAGGCGGTGAAAGAGGCGAAGCAGCGCTACGGGAGAAAACTAGAGTCACAGCTTCAACAGAGTGACTCTAGGAGCCTGTGGCAGGGACTAAGGACAATAACGGACTATAAAGCACCAACATCCGGTATGACAAACGCGGACGCGACTCTGGCAGACGAGCTGAACACATTTTACGCTCGCTTCGAGGCTGCAGCTAAAGACGCTAGCAATGCTAATGCTAACGGCGCTAATGCTAACGGCGCTAATGCTAGCGGCGCTAACGGCTGCAGACAGGAAGACACAGTCAGCACCGGGAACGCGCTCATCATCTCCGAGCACGACGTGAGGAGAGCCTTCAAGAGAGTGAACACCAGGAAAGCAGCAGGACCAGACGGCATCTCAGGTCGTATCCTCAGAGCCTGCGCAGACCAGCTAGCACCTGTGTTCACTGAGATATTCAACATCTCTTTATCTCAGTCGGTGATCCCCACATGCTTCAAAGAGTCCATTATTGTTCCTGTTCCAAAGAAACCACATCCTGCTTCTCTCAATGACTATCGCCCTGTAGCTCTCACCTCAGTAGTGATGAAGTGCTTTAAACGCCTTATCAGAGACTTCATCATTTCTTCACTACCCGACACACTGGACCCACTACAGTTTGCATACCGTCAGAACCGCTCCACAGACGATGCAATCTCTCATCTCCTCCACACATCACTCACTCACCTGGACACTAGGAAAGGGAATTATGTTAAAATGCTCTTCATCGACTACAGCTCTGCTTTTAACACAATAATTCCTTCCACACTCACCACCAAGCTGGAGCACCTGGGACTGAGCTCATCTATATGTCAGTGGATCTCCAATTTTCTGACTGGCAGACCACAGGCAGTAAGGATGGGTGGACATGTCTCAGCTACACTCACTCTCAGCACTGGAGCCCCCCAGGGTTGTGTTCTGAGCCCCCTGCTGTACTCTTTGTACACCCACGACTGCGTGGCCACTACCAACTCCACCTCCATCATCAAGTTTGCTGACGACACCGTCGTGGTCGGACTGATCACCAACAATGATGAGTCGGACTACCTAGAGGAGATTGGAAATCTGGAGAACTGGTGCCAGAGGAACAATCTCCTCCTGAACGTCAGTAAGACAAAGGAGCTGATAGTGGACTTTAGTACAAAGCAGGAGAGGAACTACCAGACCCCCGTCATCAACAGGAGCCCAGTGGAGAGAGTGGACAGCTTCAGATACCTCGGTGTTCACATCACGCAGGACCTATCATGGTCCTGTCACATCAACACCGTGGTGAAAAAAGCCCGGCAGTGTCTCTACCACCTCAGACGCTTGAGAGACTTTAGACTGCCCTCCAAGGTGCTCAGGAACTTCTACTCCTGCACCATAGAGAGCATCCTGACGGGAAACATCACGACCTGGTTCGGGAACAGCACCATGCAGGACAGACGAGCTCTACAGAGGGTGGTGCGATCAGCCGAGCGCATCATCCGCACTGAGCTCCCTGACCTGCACTCCATCTACAGCAAGCGGTGCTGGACTAAGGCCAGGAAGATCATGAAGGACCTCAGTCACCCCAGTAATGGACTGTTCTCTTTGTTGTGGTCTGGGAAGAGATTCCGCTCCCTAAAGGCCAACACAGAGAGACTGAGGAGGAGCTTCTTCCCGCAGGCGATAAGGTCTCTCAATCACACCTCCACACAGGACTAATAACATCTTTTAAGCTCACAACACTGACTGGACAATCATGGACACATTCATACACACTTGCACTAAATACTCATACATCTGGACAATTGCACATGTCACCTTTCATGCATATTTGCACAACCACGGACACTTTAATACCATATTTCTATATTTTTGCAATATTTTATTATGCCCTTATGCACAGTTAATTTTACAAATTTTACTAGTTAAAATTATTTCTTAGTATTTCCTTTTTATTGATTATTTATTTTACGTACAAGATTTTATTTTATTTATTTATTATTTTTTTTTTTTAAGGTCACTGGCGGTCGTATAAAAGCATTTCACTGCATATTATACTGTGTATGATTGTGTATGTGACTAATAAAATTTGAATTTGAATTTGAATTTGAATTTGATTTGATTGGCCGATCACATAAACCAATACGACCAAAACACGAAAATCGACAGCCAGTCTGGGAAAAACAACAAATTGTTTTTAATTGTAATTTGAGTATGAAAAGCAGAGGCAGTAGACAGTATCTCATACAAGTCAGTATAGCAAAAGCACTCACATAGCTCGAGCCTTAATCTGTAAAGACTAAAACCTTTTTCACAACAATAATAATGTAGAAAGAAATAAAGAGAAGTTCTCATCTCTCGCAGAGGCAGCCCGGGTTTACCTTACTCTGTCCTACCACTTCATTCATTCATTCATTCATTCATCTTCTATACCGCTTTATCCTGTATTTTAGGGTCGCAGGGACCTGGAGCCTATCCCAGGAGACTCAGGGCACGAGGCAGGGTACACCCTGGACAGCGTGCCAATCCATCGCAGGGCACACACACACTCATTCACACTCTATGGTCAATTTAGGAACGCCAATTAGCCTAATCTGCATGTCTTTGGACTGTGGGAGGAAACCGGAGTACCCGGAGGAAACCCACCAAGCACGGGGAGAACATGAAAACTGGCCGGGAATCGAACCCGGACCCTGGAGGTTCAAGGCCACAGTGCTCACCACTACACCCCACTTCATTCAATTCAATTCAATTTTATTTATATAGCACTTTTAACAATCATCAACAAAGCAGCTTTACACAATCAAAAGAATTATTTAAGTCTGTTTGGAATGTGAATGTGTATGAATCACATTCATGAATCAATAAGAGAAACAGCTGTCAACATCAATCGAGGCCAGAACCATCTTCATGGTAGAGTGAAACCCTCCCCAGACACCAGACGCATCCCAGGAGACACACGGGGCATCCATGCGACAAGATCTCCGACCAGAAGCGGGGCACCAGGATGGGTCAGACAGGTCCGGAGGGCAGAGGGAGTCCGGGTCACTGGCAGCTCAGGAATGACATGTGTAGCTCGACAGAGAGAGAGAGAAAGAGTGAAAGGGGGAGAGAGAAAATGAGAGGAGAGAGCAGAAGAGGAGAGATAACAGTTGGTCACAGTCACATAATATATAATGTGAATGTATATTGTGTACCTAAGACAAATCTATTTATAAAAATGCTTGATTAAATAAAAAAGTTTTTAGCCTAGACTTAAACACTGAGACTGTGTCTGAGTCCCGAACACTATTTGTGCTTAAGATAAGATAGGTGTGATGTGCTCGTATCTTCTGGTTCTAGTGAGGACTCTCGCTGCTACAGTACATTCTGGACTAGATGAAGCTTGTTTATGCACCTACCTGAACAACCAGGCAGTAAGGCTAACGCAATAGTCAAACAATAGTCCAACCTAGAGTTGATAAAAGCATGAACTAGTTTTTCTGCATCGTTTACCGACAATATATTTCTTATCTTGGCAATATTTCTGAGGTGAAAGAATGCTATCCTGGTGATATTATCTACATGAGCTTCAAATGAAAGGCTGGAATCTATAATCACGCCGAGGTCTTTTACTGTTGCACTTGATGGAACAGAAAGGCCATCTAAAGTTACGGTGTGATCTAAGATTTTACTTCTAGCTGTATGCGGTCCTATGACTAGAACTTCTGTCTTATCCAGATTAAGCAGAAGGAAGTTAATTAGCATCCAATTTCTTATGTCCTGAACACATTGTAACATTATATATAACAATAAATAACATTATTACACATTGCTCAACTTTAGTAAGCTGGTTTTTCTCATCAGGTTTTGCTGAGACATATAACTGTGTGTCGTCAGCATAACAATGAAAACTAACACCATGCTTACGGATTATGTTGCCCAGAGGAAGCATGTAAAGGGAAAAAGCAGTGGGCCTAAAACCGAACCCTGCGGAACGCCAAACTCCACTAGAGAACATGCAGAATAATCACCATTTAAGTCTACATACTGATAACGATCGGTCAAATAGGATCTGAGCCAGGAGAGGGCTGTACCCTTAATTCCTACTACATTTTCTACTCTGTGAAGAAGAATATTATGATCAATGGTGACATGACTTTACCAAGAGACCGGGTATAGAGGGAGAACAGAAGAGGACCAAGTACTGAGCCCTGTGGGACACCAGTAGAGAGTGGGGCAGATATAGATCCCCTCCATATTACCTCATATGACCTATCTTCTAGGTAAGAAGCAAACCATTGCCACGCTGTTCCACAAATTCCAAGGCTTGTAAGAATAGATAATAGGTCCAGGAGGATGAGAACAGATGACAGTTTAGCAGATCTAGCAGCATGGAGCTTCTCAGTGACTGACAGAAGGGCAGTCTCTGTGGAATGTGCCACTTTGAATCCAGATTGGTTGGAATCATTAAGGTTGTTCTGTGAGAGATAAAGAGACATTTGGTTATAAACAGTTCTTTCAAGAATTTGGGAAATAAAAGAGAGAAGTGATACCGGGCGATAATTGTTAACTTCTGATGGGTCCAGGCAGGGTTTCTTGAGGATGGGAATAACCCTTGCCTTCTTAAAAACAGCAGGAACATGACCAGATGATATGGAATGGTTGGTGATGGTTGTGGTGAAGGGAACGAGTTCTCGTGAGATTGCCTGGAGCATTGTGGAAGGGATTGGGTCGAATGAACAGGTGGTGGGGTTAGATGACGAGATGATCTGCTGAATCTCATCAGATGACAAGTTAGAGAATTCTGCTAAAGGAGGGAAGGGAAGGTCCTGAGGTTCTGCTGTAGGAGTTTGGTTGGGAGCGAAGGACTGGTGGATTGCTGCAATTTTCCCATCGTAGAATGTGGCAAAATCATCAGCAGTCAAAGAGGAAGGGGCAGGAGGAGTCGGTGGGTTGAGTAGTGAGGAGAAGATGTTGTGGAGTTTGCCGGGATCATGTGCAGAGGCTTCCAGCTTTTCTCTGAAGAAGGTAGTTTTGGCAGCAGTCATGTCACATGAGAATTTGGAGAGAAGAGTCTGGTAAGAGATGAGATCTGCATCAAGTTGCGATTTCTTCCATCTTCTCCCTGCAGTTCTTAATTCTGAAGGTACACACACTGAAGGTACACACACTGCTGCCTCTGTGTGTGTGTGTGTGTGTGTGTGTGTGTGTGTGTGTGTGTGTGTGCGCGCGCGTGCAGTGGCAGTCGTACACTGAATTGCTCCCCAGGCGAGACTCCCTCCTGGCGCCCCAAGAAAGTCAGGTGGCACTGACATAATTTAACCCCCCTCCTTGTCTGCTTCATTTGGGACAGGTGAACTGTACTCTGCCCCGCCCCGAACACCCCCCCCCCCCCTCATTCCCTGTCCTCTCCGCTCGCTCAGCTTCTGTGCGGCTCCTTCAGCAGCCGGGGCAGCACAGGTAGGGGCGTTTCTAGGATTTTCAGTTTAACACATACTGTATTTGTCTTGTTCAGAATCAGAACTCAAATGAGTCTTCTTGAACACACACGCTGTTTACCGTATAAACATTTATCTATCTACAGGTACAATCAGAAAAATGTAACCAGAAAACAGCATATAACTTTAAACTTACATTGATTAGCAAAATAAACAACACACCTATGAGTCTGGACAATGGAATAAACTGTGTGGGGGCCAATAGTGTCAAACATTTTTCTCTTCATTCTTTGACAATGGAAGGTTTTTTCGAGTCACATGGTTGTGGGTCTCCAAATGAGCAGCAGGTAAGAAGAATAGAACATCTTTTTTTCATGTGACTTGAAAAACCTTCCATCTACAGTTAAATATAAATATTAAAACTTTGATCATGTTATCTAGTTTAAATTAGTGTTTTAGCTACATAAATAAGGCAGTAGGTTCTCTATTCAACCCCTTAACATTTCATAGCTACTAGGCTATTTATTCAAATTCCATATTCTGTATTTATTCAAATTCTGTAAATCTGCTATACAGTTAAACGAGGCACTGAATGCTGTCTGTCAATATTGTTAATCATTTATGTTCATAACTCTATGGTAGTTAATGCCATATGCACTGTGTAATGTTTTATATAGACAGTTAGGTTTTCCAATTAAAACAGCAGCGGCATGATTGATGTATAAAGTAGACTATAGGGTCATAGAGTCTGTATTAAAGGCTTCATGTTCACTAGAGGAAACAGCTGGTGTGATGAGGGTGAACACAGCCAAGATTTAACTGATTAATCCCTCATGACATTTTGTAAACTGTATTTATGAGAAAGGACTGAACTGATGCAGATATAACAATTTATCATAAACACACACCTTGGCTTAATCTTGCCTCTGATGGTGAATTGAAGACCCGCTGAAAGACGGTGAGGAGCTGAAGTCTGCCGACATTTTCATATGAAATTTAAAGGGGACGATGATGGGGGACCAGCAATTTGGGTAAAGTTTATGGAGAATTTTTAGGGGGGCTGAGTACAAATGTTAGGGGGCTAAAGCCCCCCTAAAAATGGCCTAGCGACGCCCATGGGCCCGTTCGCCCATGCTTAAAACCGCCAGTGTGTGTGTGTGTGTGTTACAGTAAAGCTGAGGTCCAGGCCATTCAGGATAAGAACCTGATTTGCATCATGGAAATGGGCACGCAGGGAGTGAAGAACATGAAGAAAACTGATTACAAACCCATCTACATCGCCATCCAACCTCCATCCATAGCAGTGCTGGTACACACACACACACACACACACACCGGAGAAACCTGAAAATCAGCTCAAACAACTCACACCCTGTTATTTTTAAACATGTAATGTGAGTTTGATGTGATGTGATGTGAGTGTGTGTGTGTGTGTGTGTGTGTGTGTGTGTGTGTGTGTGTGTGTGTGTGTGTCAGGAGGAGAGATTAAGGGCGAGAGGGACCGAGACTGAGGAGAGTTTACAGAATCGTCTCGAGGCTGCACGCGAGGACATAGAGTTCGGTAAGTGACACACACACACACACACACACACACAGACACACACACACAGTGAGACCTTATCCAGTGTGTATGCTGTGTGTTGCAGGTAAAGAGGCGGGTCAGTTCGACGTGGTGATCGTTAACGATGATCTGGACGAAGCGTACGAGAAATTTAAATCTGCTCTGCTCCAGGTCACACCCCTCACCTCACACTTACACACCTCACACACACACAGAAAGTCTCTGTTTCTTTGTTTATTTTAAACAGTTAATTCAAAAGGTGAAAAACATCAAAGCCTGAAGAGCAACATCAAAGAGCAGCACAAACACACACACACACACACACACACATGCACACACTGTGCTTACACACTCCTTTCCCTCACACATGATCTAGATGAATTTTAAAAAATAGTAAATATTATGCAATATATTAAATAATACATTTCCATATATAGGAAACTAGTGATTATATTTATTAATATATTGCACTATATGAATAGACATGTATAGATATATACTGCATATATTGCAATGAAGACAAAAACCATTACAATTATGTTTATAATTGTTTTATTGAATCATTATTGAAACTTTATGCATGTTTAAGTATTCTACTCACAAAGTGCGCATATTATTTTATATTATGTCCTTTAAATAAAACAACTTCATAGTTAATGTATGCATTCTACTTCTTCTTATTATTATTATTATTATTATTATGGTCACACGTGATCTTATCAATTTGTTCTATTTCTTGCCTATATGATCTTTTAAAAAAAATAATTTTGCTCAGTCATGTCTGTGTAGTCATGTGTGACACTGTCGATCATGACATACTAATAGAAAGACTGGAAAACTGGGTCTGGCTTTCTGGGATGGTACTCAAATGGTTCAGGTCATACTTAGAAGGTTATTATGTGGTTATAGGAGAGCACAAGTCTAAGTGACATGCGGAGTCCCACAAGGCTCAATTCTTGCACCCCTCCTGTTTAGCCTGTATATGCTCCCACTAAGTCAGATAATGAGAAAGAACCAAATTGCCTATCACAGCTATGCTGATGATACCCAGCTTTACCTAGCCTCATCTCCAGATGACTACAGCCCCATTGACTCCCTCTGCCAATGCATTGATGAAATTAACAGTTGGATGTGCCAAAATTTTCTTCAGTTAAACAAGGAGAAAACTGAGGTAATTGCATTTGGAAATGATGAAGCTCTGAAGGTGAATGAATACCTTCACTGTAGGGGTCATGATAACTAAAAATCAAGTCAAGAATCTAGGGGTGATTCTGGAGACAGACCTTAGTTTCAGTAGTCATGTCAAAGCAGTAACTAAATCAGCTGTCACACCCGAGCCACCTTAGCCCTGGGGAGAAAGATCCGGCTCACCGGATTAGTCTCCCCCTAGTGTGTCTGCGTGTGTTATAGTTCCCCATAAACATCAGATGGGTATTACCTGTGTCTACCTCATGTGTCTCACTATTTAACCCAGCCGAACCCATACCACTCTGTCTGGTCACCGTTGTGCAAGCACGTTTATGTTGTGGTTACTAACTCCATCTCTTGTGCATCTCTGTTCCCATCTCCAGAGTTGAGCAGTATCTGCAGGCGAGGTCTGTGTGTAAGGAGAAGCAGCTCTCCATTCGAGGCAACGTCTAAATGACGATAAGCATAAATAGGTTGGAATCTCAACGCATAGAGAAGTCCTTTAAGCTTCTTGTTTCTAGTGACACCGTCTGCAGCCTGCGTCTGGCAGAACGACCTGTGTGTCGTGCTTTATTTTCTTTGTTTTTTGTTTGTTGGGTTTATATTTTTGGACCATAAATAAACGCTGTATTCTTCCTCCTGCATCTGCGTTCCTGTGTATGATATACAGACATGACATCAGCATACTATCATCTAAAGAACATTGCAAGAATTAGATGTTTTGTTTCCAATCAAGACTTGGAGAAACTTGTCCACGCCTTTATCAACAGCAGGGTGGATTATTGGTCTCCTCACCGGCCTCCCCAGAACGCTGCTGCCAGGATTCTAACTAGAACCAGAAAATCTGATCACATCACACCAGTCCTCAGGTCCTTACACTGGCTTCCTGTAACATTTAGGATAGATTTTAAACTACTTTTACTCATTTATAAATCACTTAATGGCCTATAGGACCTAAATACATTACAGATATGCTCACTGAATATAAACCTAACAGACGACTCAGATCGTTAGGATCGAGTCATTTAGAAATACCAAGGGTTCACACTAGACAAGGGGAGTCGCTTTTAGCCATTATGCTGCCCGTAGTTGAAACCAGATCCAGAAGAGATCAGATGTGCTAAAACATTAGTCACATTTAAATCTAGACTTAAAACTCATCTGTTTAGCTGTGCTTTTATTAAATGAGCACTGTGCTACGTCTGAACTGACTGCACTGTATTTTAGATTTACTTAATTTTTTAAAATCATTTTTAACTGTTTCTAAATAAAATTTTAAGTAGTTTTAAAAGTGTCATTAGCTGTTTTTAGTTTTATTTTTTAAATAAAATAATTAAATTTAATTAAATTTAAATAGGCGGCGCGGTGGTGTAGTGGTTAGCACTGTCGCCTTGCACCTCCAGGGTCCGGGTTCGATTCCCCGACCAGGCTCGATTCCCGACTCTGTGTGCATGGAGTTTGCATGTTTTCCCCGTGCTTGGTGGGTTTCCTCCGGGTACTCCCACAGTCCAAAGATATGCAGGTTAGGCTAATTGGCGTTCCTAAATTGCCCGTAGTGTGTGATTGGGTGTGTGAGTGTGTGAATGTGTGTGTGCCCTCCTATGGATTGGCACTCTGTCCAGGGTGTACCCCGCCTAGTGCCCGAAGTCTCCTGGGATAGGCTCCAGGTCCCCCGCGACCCTGAACACAGGATTAAGCGGTATAGAAAATGAATGAATGAATAAATTTAAATAATTTAAAAAGTTTTAGTGCTGTTATTTTCTATTTCTTTTTAGAACTATATTCTTCTGTTTTATGTAAAGCACTTTGAATTACCATTGTGTATGAAATGTGCTATACAAATAAATTTGCCTTGCCTTGTAGTTAGTTAAAATTAAATTAAATTGAGTTCATTATATTGCCTAGGATGTGCTGAAAAATGTCCCTCTATATTGCACAATTCTGACTCCTATATATTTATTAAAACATAATAATGCAAAGAATGGCTAAAAATGCCTTGGGGTTTAAAAGCTAGGACTCTGACAAACAGTGCCATCTACACTAAAGGGTGTTTAGTATGTTTTTATGCACTGCATCTTACTTTTCACATACGGGCCGATGGAAGGGGGGGGGGTAGTAGTTTGGATCTCTGAATTGTGAAATTAATAGAAAATAAAACAAATACTGTGTTAAAGTTCATATCTATTTGTTGTTAGTTATGTAGACCACTTTTGTGCTGTAATGTGTCCAGAGGTGTCAAGTAACGAAGTACAAATACTTCGTTACCTTACTTAAGTAGAAATTTTGGGTATCTATACTTTACTGGAGTAATTATTTTTCAGCCGACTTCCTACTTCTACTCCTTACATATTTAAGCAATTATCTGTACTTTTGTCATGCTCTCCTGGAATAATACACACAATGCTGCAGGTGCAGGAACAATCAGGCTTTATTTTACTCTCTTTTTAGCACAAAACAAAAACTTAAACAACTCAAATTCCCACCCCGCGGGTGGTATCTCCCGACGCGGTCTGCAGGCGGTTTACACAAGAAAACATAAAATGGGGCGTTCATCAACGCTGAGTTTACAAGAGACGAAATAGCTGCTCCACAGCCGTGTCAGTCCTTAAATGTGAAGCTGCCTCGCTTCACACTGCCTCGCCTGCAGATACCGCTAGCCCTTGGGGGAGAAGAACACAAAGTGAGTGTCAGAGGTGAAAGGTGTGGCATAGTGGTGACCAGACGCTGAGGTATGGGTTCGGCTGGTTTAAATAGTGAGACACATGAGGTAGAGACAGGTGCTTCCTATTACATCATTAGGGGTAGACACTGACATACTCAGACACACTAGGGGGAGACAAAGCTACGGCTCAGTAATCCGGTGAACCGGATCTCCGGGACTGCGGAGGCTCGGATGTTACATTACCCCCCTCCCCAGGACCGGCTTCCTGAAGAGGAGGTGGGCGCTCACCCTGCGTTACCAAAGGGGATCGGAACCCACCGACCTGATGGGATTGCCGGCGGGCGGGTCGGCCCCGAGGTCGTGGCGCAGGACGATCCGGCCGGGCCTTGTGGAACTCGGAAATGAGTTCAGGGCTCAGGATGTCCCGCGCCGGAACCCAGCTGCGTTCCTCCGGACCGTAACCCTCCCACTCCACCAGATACTGGAGTGAGCCTCCTCGCCTTCGGGAATCCAACAGTTGTTGGACTCTAAATGCCGGAGCGCCCTCGATTTCCACAGCCCCGGGGAGCGAGGGGGTCACGACCCCCTCATCTAGCGGTCCCCTTCTTACCGGCCTGAGAAGAGAGATGTGAAAAGTAGGATTAATGCGCATGTGTGAGGGGAGTTGCAACTTAAATGATACCGGGTTAATTTGGGCTACGATGGGGAAGGGACCGATGAAACGTGGGGATAACTTACGGCAGGGGAGGTTCAGAGAGAGGTCCTTTGTCGAGAGCCAAACCCGATCACCTACCTGGAGCGGAGGAGTTTCCCCTCGCCGTCTATCAGCGAATTTTTTAAAACGACGAACTGCTTGGGAGATATGAGCATGCGCTCCCTCCCATACTCTTTCCGCTTTTTTAAACCACTCATCCACCATGGGGATATTGGTGGGAGTGGCATCCCAAGGACAGAGCGGCGGCTGGTATCCGAGTACGCACTGAAACGGCGTTAGGCCGGTTGAGGAATGTCTTAAAGAGTTTCGTGCATATTCCGCCCAGAGTAAATAGTCCGCCCACTCATGTTGTCGACTACTACAATATGCGCGAAGGAATTTCCCGAGATCTTGTACAGTCCGCTCTGCCTGTCCATTAGACTCCGGGTGATAGCCTGAGGTTAGACTAACAGTGGTCCCCAATTTCTGGAAAAAAGCTTTCCAGACTCTGGCGATAAATTGGGGACCACGATCTGAAACGATATCCTCCGGAATACCATAGTAGCGAAACACTGCATTGAATAGGGTTTCCGTCACCTGGGCGGCGGTTGGGAGAGCGCAGAACGGGACAAACCGACAGCCTTTGGAGAAACGATCCACCACTACTAGAACTGTCGTGTACCCTTTTGACACTGGCAGATCCGTCACAAAATCCACCGCTAGGTGGGACCACGGTCTGTTAGGGGTGGGTAAGGGCATTAATTTACCAACTGGCAACCTACGGGGGCTCTTACTGGTTGCGCAAGTAACACAAGACGAAACAACTGTTTTCACCGTTTCCCGCATATTTGGCCACCAGAACCTAGGTTCCAGTAATTGAAAGGTTTTTAATTCGCCGGGATGTCCAGATGCAAGGTTAATGTGGGCCTCCACAGTCACTCGCTCTCGTAGTGACTCCGGTACGTAGGTTCGATCCGGAGGACAGTCAGTCGGCACGGACTCGGTTCGTGTCGCCTGTACTATCTCCGCATCGAGATCCCACGTTATCGGAGCCACCACGAGTGCCGGGGGCAAAATGGTTTCAGGAGCCGTGGGTCGATCCTGCGCCGCAAAACAGCGGGAGAGCGCGTCCGCTTTTAAGTTCTTAGAGCCGGGGCGATATGTAATGATGAAATGGAAACGGGTGAAAAACAGTGCCCAGCGGGCTTGCCGAGGGTTTAATCTTTTAGCTTGTTGGAGGTACTCTAGATTCTTATGATCGGTGAGCACCGTAAATGGATGTTCTGCTCCCTCCAACCAATGCCTCCATTCCTCTAACGCCGCTTTTATGGCAAGCAGTTCGCGATTTCCGATATCATAATTGCACTCAGCAGGTGTCAGTTTTCTCGAAAAGAAAGCGCAGGGGTATAGCTTCTCTGGGTGGCCATGGCGCTGTGACAGTACCGCTCCTAACCCTACTTCCGACGCATCGACCTCGACTACGAAGGGCTTAGTTGGATCGGGAAGTTTTAAGATAGGCGCAGAAGTAAAAGATTGTTTTAGTCGCTGGAATGCGAGACGCGCTTCCGGCGTGAACTGGCGCAGCTTTTGTGGTTTTCCCTTTAATAAGTTAGTGAGCGGTGCTGCCAGTGTACTATAGCCCCTAATAAAGCGCCTGTAAAAATTAGCGAACCCAAGGAAGCTTTGTAGCGCCTTCACTGATGTGGGTTCCGGCCATAATTGGACCGCACTGACCTTAGCTTTGTCCATCATGACCCCCCGTGGCCCTATGCGATAGCCCAGAAATGCTACCTCCGTTTTGTGGAATTCACACTTCTCCGCCTTCACATAGAGCCCATGTTCCCTTAGTCGACGGAGGACGGCGGTCACATGACGGACGTGTTCTTCATATGACCGAGAGTATATCAGAATGTCATCTAAATATACTATCACAAACCGGTTCAACATATGTCGAAGCACGTCATTCATGAACCCCTGAAACACCGCAGGTGCATTCACCAGTCCATAGGCCATCACATTATACTGATAATGACCTGATGTAGTGCTAAATGCAGTCTTCCACTCATCGCCCTTGCGAACACGAACGAGGTTATATGCGCTGCGGAGGTCTAGTTTAGAAAAGATGGACGCGCCTCGGAGCAGGTCGATCGCGGCCGGTACCAAAGGCAGAGGGTGCTTATATTTTATTGTGATGGCATTGAGACCCCGGAAATCAATACACGGCCTAAGACCCCCCCCTTTTTTTTCGATAAAAAAGAATCCTGCTGAGGCTGGAGACGTGGAGCGACTAATGAGTCCCTGTCCGAGAGCCTCTCTCACGTATTCCTCCATTGCCCGGGTTTCAGCCACGGACAATGGATAAACCCGCGAGCTAGGCGGTGCTTTCCCGGGCAGGAGGTCGATAGCGCAATCCCACGGGCGGTGAGGGGGAAGTCGTGCAGCAGCCCTAATACTAAACACGTCTTTAAACCGGTCGTACTCAGATGGCACTGTAGTCGAAACCAGGGCGCTAGGGCTTTCGATCGAAGTTGTTTGGACCATCAATGAGGATGGTGAACAGAATTTTGCGCATCGGGGGGACCAGGATAGGATGCGTGACCCAGCCCAATCAAAATTAGGGTTGTGAGAGCGCAGCCATGGGAGGCCGAGCACGACGGACTGACTCACCTGAGGAATCACATAGAATTTTAATTCCTCCGTGTGGTTTGGGAACGTTAACCAGAGGGGCGCGGAGATCAGTGTAACGGGCGATTGTGCTAATGGGTTGCCATCGAGTGCATTAATCCCGATCGGGGTTGGAAGCTTCGACACTGGAGCATGCAGCGAGGAAAGGAGAGAGGCAGAAATAAAATTCCCAGCCGACCCGGAATCTATTAACGGGGAAACAGACAGAATATGGTTATGGTATGATAGTTTGGCATTGATGCAAAATGACTGGGTGGTACGTGAGGGTGTATGTGGAGTTACTTGTAATAATGGGCATGTTTTAATGAGGTGTCCTTCCCCCCCGCAGTACAGGCAAAGTCCTGCCGTGAATCGGCGTCTCCTCTCCTGAGTCGACAACCTGGACGTGCCTACATCCATTGGCTCCGCAGTAACTTCTCGGGGTCTTGGCGGGCTCTTGTTGGGGCTGGAACGGCGGCGTAATGCAGCACTGCCCCCTGCTGCTCTCGCGGGGGTCTGCCTTTTCTGACCGCGGAGGTGCTGGTCTAACTTGATGGCGAGCTGGATGGTCTCATCAAGGTCCATCTCCGCGTCACGACATGCCAGCTCGAGTTGGATCTCGGGTTGTAGACCATCCCGGAAGCGTGCGAGGAGACTTCTCTCACACCATTCACTCTCCGCGGCCAGGATTTTAAATTTCACAGCGTAATCTACCACCGTGGCTTGCCCTTGCCTCAGTCTCAGAAGTTGTTGCTCTCCTGTCCGCCCCTGATCCGGGTGGTCAAAGACTGAGCGAAAGGCACGTTGGAATCGCGAAAAGTCGACCACGTCCCGACCTCCCGCACACCATACCGCCGTTGCCCAGTCCATAGCCGCACCTGTGAGCTGTTGTGTGACGAAACTGATCTTTTGGCGATCGTCCAGTCCCGGGTAGTTCGCCAGATACAGCTCACAGGCGAGGAGGAACTTTCTGCAGCCCTCCGGGTCTCCCGCATATCTTTCGGGGGGGGCTGCTCTTGGGGGTGATCGTGAGGGGCGCCTTGGCGCCGGGGCTGAGGGTGACTGGTTGGCAGCAATGTCACGGACACTGTGTGCCAAGTCGTTGATTGCACGAGCTAGACTGTCCATTTGCCCCTGCTGTCTTCGAATGTAATCCAACATGGGCGGTGTATCGCCTGGCAGGGGCGTTCCTGCTGCAGTCTGGAAGAAGGTCTGGTCATCTGTCATGCTCTCCTGGAATAATACACACAATGCTGCAGGTGCAGGAACAATCAGGCTTTATTTTACTCTCTTTTTAGCACAAAACAAAAACTTAAACAACTCAAATTCCCACCCCGCGGGTGGTATCTCCCGACGCGGTCTGCAGGCGGTTTACACAAGAAAACATAAAATGGGGCGTTCATCAACGCTGAGTTTACAAGAGACGAAATAGCTGCTCCACAGCCGTGTCAGTCCTTAAATGTGAAGCTGCCTCGCTTCACACTGCCTCGCCTGCAGATACCGCTAGCCCTTGGGGGAGAAGAACACAAAGTGAGTGTCAGAGGTGAAAGGTGTGGCATAGTGGTGACCAGACGCTGAGGTATGGGTTCGGCTGGTTTAAATAGTGAGACACATGAGGTAGAGACAGGTGCTTCCTATTACATCATTAGGGGTAGACACTGACATACTCAGACACACTAGGGGGAGACAAAGCTACGGCTCAGTAATCCGGTGAACCGGATCTCCGGGACTGCGGAGGCTCGGATGTTACAACTTTCTACTCCTTACTTTTTAAAAATCGCCTCGTTACTCTATTTTTATGATCAGAACGATGATCAGAACGCGCACAACGCCCCCCCCCCCCCCCCCCCCCCCCCCGTCACATGATCAGAACGCGCTCAACGCCATCCCCCCATCCCCCCCCCCTCGCATGATAAGAAAGCGAGACCTTAATGCTTTTGTCGCCCCTCACGGTACTTTTACTTTTATACTTTAAGTAGTTTTGTAACCAGTACTTTTAAACTTTTACTTAAGTAAAAAGCTTGGGTTGATACTTCAACTTCTAAAGAAGTATTTTTGAACCCTAGTATCTATACTTCTACTCAAGTAATGAATGTGAATACTTTTGACACCACTGAATGTGTCACGCTCTGCTGGTTACCACTGCAGGTATGTTTCACAACTCTAGTTTCTTTATTTAAAAAAAAATCCAACCACCAGTTATATTATCGTACAGTACACCTAGTTGATCGGCATGGCTAACCTTTTACAAATGTGTAAATCCTAATTAATTTATTAAAATTAAACTGGCAAGTGGCAAACCAATACCAATAAAGAACTAACATTTAATTTACAGAATTTCTTTTTATCAAGAAGTGAAGTTTTTTTTTCTGTGTTCAGTGATTTCTGTCTACAGTACACATATCATTTACATATACATATACAGTGGTGTGAAAAACTATTTGCCCCCCTCCTGATTTCTTATTCTTTTGCATGTTTGTCACACAAAATGTTTCTGATCACCAAACACATTTAACTATTAGTCAAAGATAACACAAGTAAACACAAAATGCAGTTTTTAAATGAGGGGTTTTATTATTTAGGGAGAAAAAAAATCCAAACCTACATGGCCCTGTGTGAAAAAGTTATTGCCCCCTGAACCTAATAACCTTAGCAGCAATAACTGCAATCAAGCGTTTGCGATAACTTGCAACGAGTCTTTTACAGCGCTCTGGAGGAATTTTGGCCCACTCATCTTTGCAGAATTGTTGTAATTCAGCTTTATTTGAGGGTTTTCTAGCATGAACCGCCTTTTTAAGGTCATGCCACAACATCTCAATAGGATTCAGGTCAGGACTTTGACTAGGCCACTCCAAAGTCTTCATTTTGTTTTTCTTCAGCCATTCAGAGGTGGATTTGATGGTGTGTTTTGGGTCATTGCCCTGCTGCAGCACCCAAGATCGCTTCAGCTTGAGTTGACGAACAGATGGCCGGACATTCTCCTTCAGGATTTTTTGGTAGACAGTAGAATTCATGGTTCCATCTATCACAGCAAGCCTTCCAGGTCCTGAAGCAGCAAAACAACCCCAGACCATCACACTACCACCACCATATCTTACTGTTGGTATGATGTTCTTTTTCTGAAATGCTGTGTTACTTTTACGCCAGATGTAACGGGACACGCACCTTCCAAAAAGTTCAACTTTTGTCTCGTCGGTCCACAAGGTATTTTCCCAAAAGTCTTGGCAATCATTGAGATGTTTTTTTAGCAAAATTGAGACGAGCCTTAATGTTCTTTTTGCTTAAAAGTGGTTTGCACCTTGGAAATCTGCCATGCAGGCCGTTTTTGCCCAGTCTCTTTCTTATGGTGGAGTCGTGAACATTGACCTTAATTGAGGCAAGTGAGGCCTGCAGTTCTTTAGATGTTGTCCTGGGGTCTTTTGTGGCCTCTCGGATGAGTTGTCTCTGAGCTCTTGGGGTAATTTTGGTCGGCCGGCCACTCCTGGGAAGGTTCACCACTGTTCCATGTTTTTGCCATTTGTGGATAATGGCTCTCACTGTGGTTCGCTGGAGTCCCAAAGCTTTAGAAATGGCTTTATAACCTTTACCAGACTGATAGATCTCAATTACTTTTGTTCTCATTTGTTCCTGAATTTCTTTGGATCTTGGCATGATGTCTAGCTTTTGAGGTGCTTTTGGTCTACTTCTCTGTGTCAGGTAGCTCCTATTTAAGTGATTTCTTGATTGAAACAGGTGTGGCAGTAATCAGGCCTGGGGGTGACTACAGAAATTGAACTCAGGTGTGATAAACCACAGTTAAGTTATTTTTTAACAAGGGGGGGCAATCACTTTTTCACACAGGGCCATGTAGATTTGGAGTTTTTTTTCTCCCTTAATAACGTAAACCTTCATTTAAAAACTGCATTTTGTGTTCAATTATGTTATCTTTGACTAATAGTTAACGGTTTTTGATGAGCAGAAACATTTAAGTGTGACAAACATGCAAAAGAATAAGAAATCAGAAAGGGGGCAAATAGTTTTTCACACCACTGTACATACTTCTGAACAGTAAACACACAAATTAGCATAAAATTGTTGTTAGGTTTAAACAATCCGGTATGATGAACGCAACGTTGTCTCTGCCACTCTGGTAGATGAGCTGAACAACTTCTACACTTGCTTCAAGGCTGCAGCTAACAATGCTAATAGACCTAGCAAAGCTACCTATGCTAACAATGCTAGCCGTGCTAACAGCTGCAGACAGGAAGACAATGCCATCACCGGAAATGTGTCATCATCTCTGAGCATGATGTGAGGAGAGCTTTCAGTATAGTGAACAACTGGAAAAAAGAAGAACCAGATGGCAGGTCGAGTCCTCAGCGCCTGCGCAGACCAGCTAGCACCTGTGTTTCGCAGAAATATTCAACCACTCATTAACCCAGTCGATAATCCGCACATGCTTTTAAGAGTCCATCATTATTCCTTTCCCAAAGAAGCCTTATCCTGCTTCCCTGAATGATTATCGCCTTGTAGCTGGTCAGAGATTATATAATTTATTCACTACCTGACACAATGGATCCACTACTGTTTCCATACCGTCCAAAACGCACAACTGATTATGCCATTTCACACCTCCACACTTACACTTGGACACTAGCAGCGGAAACTATGTTAAAATGCTGTTTTTCGACAACAGCTCAGCGTTTAATACCATAATTCCGGCCATACTTACCAGCAAGCTGGAGCACCTATGACGCAGCCCATCTCTGTGTCAGAGGATCTCCAACTTCCTTACTGGCAGACCACAGGCAGTGAGGATGGCCAGGTATGTCTCAGCCTTCCTTACATCCAGCACTGGAGTCCCCCAGGGTTGTGATGTGAGCCCCTTGCTATACTCACTATACACCTATGACTGCATGGCTACTACCAACTCCACCACCATCATCAAGTTTGCTGGTGTCACCATCGTGGGCCTGATCTCTGATGAGAATGCCTATCTGGAGGTAATTAGAAATCTGGAGAACTTCCTCCTGAACGTCAGAAAGACAAAGGAGCTGATAGTGGACTTTAGTACAAAGCAGGAGAGGAACTACCAGATCACCGTCATCAACGAGAGCCCAGTGGAGAGAGTGGACAGTTTTTGGATAGATCTGTGTACACATCATCCAGGACCTGTCATCTGTGTCAGGAAAGTGATTCCGCTCACCGAAGGCCAACACAGAGAGACAGAGGAGAAGTTTCTTCCTGCAGTCTATATGGATTCTCAACCACATATTAACGCACATTTGCACATTTTGCACACAGCGGAACATTGAACTGTGATTTTGCACATTATTCTGCACATTGTCTTACTCATGACTGGACATAGTTTTTATATTCCACTTCAATTCTATTTTTATTTTATCATTTGTACATAATGTACATGTAAAAAAAATACAGTTAAAAGTCTTTCTATAAAAAAGATTTTTTATTTTTTTATATTTCTAATTTGTAATTTAAAATTCACACTTTATATTCTTATTGAAAACTCATATGGATGAGTTAGGGATATTTATGATGAACACATGTCGCTCTGTCATGAGCACCCAAGTCAAGGGTGTTAATTTGGAGCAGCGAAGCGCTCAATGCTGCATAACTTGATATCCAACTTGTGCCAATAGTTGGTTATTTCTCAATAAAGATTTATTCTCGTTGCTTATCCCTTTCTTGCGACTGTCTTTATAATGTGTGCACAAATTTAATCTGTTATGTTCTGATTATTTGTGAACTTGGTCTATCAAAGTGAGGGGACACCTCAAGATGTATGGACATCAGTTAATTTAATTACATATATTTTAAGCTAATTTTAATCTAATTATTCTAATTAGGCAGAAACTTTAATCTCATTAATTTTTAACAATTACAGCATGTTTAATTAAAAAATATATATTTTTAAATACTGTAATACTCCTTGTTCCAGAGAACACTCTCAGAAAAACAGGTATTTAAACCATGTACCACTATACCAAGGATGTGTATTACATTTATTAAATGCAATAAAATTTTTAGAACAATTAAATACAATTACATTTGAGTTCCAAACCCAAAACTGTTCAAGAACCATTGAAATGTCCACAAAACTGTTAAGAATCTTTTTCTTTCTGCCCGGCAGCTCCATCGCTAACAGTCACTTCTAGATACAGTATAGTTCTCATTCCTCCTATGCGCATGTCCACAACCTCAATCTGGTCTCTCTAACTATGTCCCCGTACTGCCCTACTTGAACTGTCCATCTAATATAAACATATCTAAATAAAGCTAAAGTCTGAGTTTCTCCGTTTCTGTGATAACATAGTAAAATATAGCTAAAGATTGAGTTTTCCGTTGCTTCTTGTTACGTGGTGCAGATTATAGAGCCGCACCACAAGATGTAATCATATTAAGAAGAGTCTTCACGCAGAGTCTCTAAGGGGTTCAACAAAATAGGAGATCGTTAATGTGCTTATGACAAGCACAGAAAGATCTTCCCATTTGGTGAGGACTAAAGGGAAACCAAAGAAAACTGAAGACACCAAAAGAGACATACAGAAATAAATAAACTGATCCTCTCGGGGCATTCACCCTTATTGAGGAGTGCCTTGTGTGCTTAGTATGTTTAACTTAAGCTGAGAGGGCACGTTGAATATCGTGGACCATATCGCCACCACACTCTCTCATTCTCTGTAAGCTGGCTTTACCTCAGGGGACTTAGGGCACGAGGCAGGGTACATACAGTACAGGCCAAAAGTTTGGACACACCTTCACTCATTCAATTGTGTTTTCTTTATTTTCATGATCATTACATTGGTAGATTCTCACTGAAGGCATCAAAACTATGAATGAACACATGTGGTCACTCACTGCTGCTTTAAAAGGGACAGAGTAATACACCCTGCTGGACACCAGGACCAATCTGTGGACCTGAAACGTCGATCCACACACCAGTAGATGCTCATCACACAGATCTTATTCAGCAGTAGAACACCAAGGAACAGTCAGAACTATCCTCAAGGGGGTGAGGCTGAACATGACTGGCAGTTGGACGACATGGTGTAGATGTGGGATGGCTCCCCCTAGTGGCTGATGCTCAGGGGTAGACCTTTTACATTTATGACCCAGTTCTGATTCTACACAACGCCTTCCCTTTTCTACCACATCAGGTGCAGTATTTCATCAGTACATGGCCCTGGTAGATCCTCCCACTTATGAGGAATTTTCTTTTAGCTTACCCTTTTAACTCTGTCGCACCTGAAGCACATCACTTTCCGTGCATGTGCAAAATTTGACTGAAGGCTATGAAGGGATAAATAATTATTAATAGTCATGTGTAAATTTAGTGCCCCTTCTTTAAATTCTTTTAAAGAAAAATGTTTCTTTTGTGTGTGTGTGTGAAAACATAATGAAAATTATCCGATCATAGCGTGTCTCAGCATTCGGCAAAGACAACAATCTTAGATGAACAACATATAACCTTTTTTTTTTTTTTACTATGCCATTATTTATTTGCAACATTGCTTCAGGTCATTTAGGTGAAATAAGATACGATGAGCAAAATGAAGCTCCATTTTTTACAGCAGTTTTTCAAATGAAGGATTAAAACAAACAAAAAAATTCTTTCACTTTGTTTAATTAAACTAGAATATAAATTACAAAACAAATAAATGTAAAAATCTGACATTTTAATTTATTGAGATGACCACTATATATATATAGTTTTATTTTTTAACTAACGAGTCTGCTTTATGCAGGACACTCGAGTTCTTCAGCTCCAACACACTCTTAACACACCACCGTGTCTTCATGGAGATGGCTTTGTGGATTTCATCATGCTGGATAAGTGTTTGGGCCTCTTAGTTCTCTTAGAGAAACTGTACTGTTAAAGCACACACCGTGTGTGATGTTCTGTATGTAAATGTTTGCTTATAAAATTGTAACAATAGTTTGGGAGAGATATGCACAATGGGTTTGATGGTCAGGGGTGCACATACTTTTGACCACATAGTGTACAATGGGGACATACATTAGCAAGCCTATTTGGAAAAGTGAGGTTTACCAGGCGAGTGACGTAGTAGGTAAGTAGGTAAGTGACTCAGTTCTCAGTGGGCGACGCCCACATGCGATTACTAACGATTAAGATGTGATTCACGGATTAGCTCACGTCAAAGATGTGAATCAGATCAATAAGTTTGTGATGGAACGACGTTTAACAACATCCAGAACACTAAACCCACCCCAGTGGTACAGAATTAACCTATACACATGGTAATTTAGCAGGCTAATACAAAGTGAGTTGCGAATCAGCCAGTCTGCTAGCATGGAATATTTTCATGATGAAATGAAACACAAGTTGAGCTGTAAACAAGAAACAGTTAGACATGAAATTTCTCATCGCGGTGCTTAAATACAGCAAAAGAAGAAACGTGCGAACAAACAAACATCACCACAGTCTTTCATTACAGCAATAAAAATACATGAAATATCTTTGTTTGAAATGTTTAGAAACCTTTTTCTTCCACGTCTATTTATATCACACTTATATTAAACTTCAGTCAAAATGTTAAAAACCAATGACTTACGGACGTAAGCATGATCAGGAAGGGGCGGAGTCAGTGAAATCATAGGCATGCCCCTATCAGAACACCACGCCTGTAACATTGTAACTGAATTCTCCGGCTCGTTAGCGTAGCTCCTTCGTGTTCGGGTATGACCTCAAGTATTTCATTTAACAGGCGTACATCAACTTGTAAACATGTGAAGGGGCGGAGCATGTCAGAGCACAGCCACGCCCCCATCGCAGCGGCTCGTGATCATGTTCCCAATCTCAGTCCAGGTGTCCAGGTGCGGGTCGTAGATCTCCACCGAGTCCACAGTGACCGGAGCGGAGAAGTCACGCCCGGAGTTCCGGCCTCCGATAGCGTACAGCAGCCCGTTAACGGCGGCTACGCTAACACCGGCGCGTGCCACCGACATGGACGCCACCTCCACCCAGCGCTCCTGCACAATTAAAAGCCTTCGTAAGGACTTTTAATTTAAAGAAAGCGAGCATGCTAATACTAATAAACCAATGTTTTACTAAATATCATATAACTTTATCAATAAGTATATATTATTATACATTATACTTAGAACATGGAACGTAGACTTCAGGATAACACTAAATCCAAAGTGTGCTAGACCAGACCTCCTCAGGACAGTATTTCTCCACGGTGTCCAGTGAGCCGAGAGCCTCGTTCCAACCCCCCACTGCATAGATGGCGTTATTGAGCGAGGCCACACCCACATACGCCCGCCGTGTCATCATGACGGGCAGCGCTCGCCAGCGGCGGGAAATAGGATCGTAGACCTCGGCGGAACGAAGCTCCGTCCCCTCGTCACTGATCCCACCAATCACGTAGATGGAACCTGAAATCAAACGCGGAATAATGGCGAAGGCGAACAAGTTTTTTTCTGCTATCGCGTTAAACATAGCTAAAATATCACGTTTCCTTTTATGCCTTAGCAATAATATGTAGCTCAACATAGATAAGGATCTAACTGTATCATGTTTCTGTGGTAATATGTAACTAAAAAGGTTTCTCTACATTTCTGTTGCATCCTGTAGATAAACTTGACTACATATTTAGTGTATCCAAGTATTTGTTTAGCTCAGTTTAGCTACATCTGAAGCTAAACATAGCTAATGGCTAAATGTACCTACAAACAAGCAAGATTTCTGGCTCTCACAGACCTGTAACTTCTTCTCTAAGAGGCTCCTCTGTCCTCCACTCGTTATTAATGGCATCTGTTATCAGTATAAAAGACACCTGTCCACAACCTCAAACAGTCACACTCCAAACACAGTTGGTGGCTGACTAAATTTCACTCCACTGTACACTTCAGAATTTATCCTCATCTATTTCTCCCTCTCTCTCTGATAGGTTAATTTTGTTTTCTGAGCCTAATGACGGCCTCCTTCACCTTTTTGAACCTCATGGACAGTTCAGGTGAACAGCTACTTTTATCTGTTTGATTAGTCATGGAGTAACGAGGGAACAGGCCACACCTGGCCATGAAACTGCTCGTCAGCCATTTGTTCCCTTATTTACAAGCCACCAAAATGGCGTATGTGTTTATGAAAATGTCTGTAATTCCTGAATGGCTAAACATGTCGTCACACTTGACTCTGCCATCCTAAAACCTCGATTCTTTTATTTTTCATACTGATGTAGATGTGGTGGTTTACTGGTTCTCATCACTGTCGTACTGCATGACTGAATTAGCTTTACATTCACATTTTCCTCTAGAGTATTCTGGTAAACAAGCCCAAATCATCACCCCTCCCCCGCCGTGCCCAACACTGGCTAGTTGGTTTTCCCCAAACATGGCGCTGGGCATTAAGGGTAAACAACTCCACTTTGGTCTCATCTTTTCACCGTCTTTGTTTCATACGTCTTGTGGTTTGTTCAGATGCAGTTCTGTGAACCGCAGTCATGCTTCCATGTTCTTTTTAGACAGAACAGGTTTCCTCCTCCATCCAAACAAACCGTACGTGTTCAGTCTTTTTCTAATTGTGCCGTCATGGACTTTAACATGTAACATGCTCAGTGAGGCCTGTAAGGTCTGAGTTGTAGCTCTTGGGGTGTTCTTTGTATTTCTCTGGTCATTGCACGGTCTGACCTTGGGGTGACTGGACTGGGACGTCCAGTAAACCGGGAAGATTGGCAACTGTCTTTAACGTCTCTCACTTGTGTATTATATTTCTCACTGTAGAATGTTGGAACTCCAAATTGTATGGAAATTTGATGTGGAGTAAGAAGACCATTGTTGATGTGATTCCGTCTTGGTTAACTCACACCTGAATGTTCCAGACCTGCAAATGATGATTAGCAGCACTCACCATTTAAAATCCAGTGGAAGCAGTAAGGGGGTTAAACACATAGATGAACAGAACTGAGGAACCTACATTTACATTTAGGCATTTGGCAGATGCTCTTATCCAGAGCTACTTACATTTTTATCTCATTACACATCTGAGCAGTTGAGGGTTAAGGGCCTTGCTCAAGGGCCCAACAGTGGCAACTTGGTGGTTGTGGGGTTTGAACCTGGGATCTTCCGAAGAACCGTAGTCCAATGCCTTAACCACTGAGCTACCCTGGCCACTGATAATAGCGTCCCGCTTTAGAATAAGAGGAGTCCAGATGGTTAGACATGGACATTAGGTTTGTACCTTGTAGCTCGCAGCAGCCGAAGTAGTATCGTGGTATGGGCATGTTCTCGATCACCTCCCACTTATTCTCCTCCGGGTCGTAACGCTCCATCGTCTTCCCGATTTCAGAACCGATCCAACCGCCTACAGAGGTCACAGGTCACACAGTAATCCATGTGCATTCTCAGAACAGTAACACACTGAGCTAAAGTACTGAACTACTCATGAGCTACATCATCCAAGCTTATTTAAAGTGTCTAGCGTGTGTGTGTGTGTGTGTGTGTACCGATTGCGTAGAGAGCCCCGTGGCACGGACACACCCCGACTCCACAGCGTGGGAAGTTGAGTGAAGCGACGGCGGCCCACTGTTTGGTGACGGGGTCGTAGCGCTCCGTACAGTCAAAGATCATCGAGTCCTTCTCACCTACGCATCACAACAAGGTTTTTATTAATTCATTTATTCTTTACGCCACCTGGGTTAAACCTGGAGATTCACTAAAATGGTGAGGTGTAAAGTACACACCTCCGACGACATAGATCATCCCGTCGAGGACAGCGACGCCCAGCCCACTGCGGGCCTGATGGACGGAGGAGACGGTTGTCCAGAACTGAGTGAAGGAGTCGAATCGCTCCACGCAGCTCAGCGCTCGACTGTCGCTCCATCGCCCCCCCTGCAGACGAGTGTAACCTCCTGATGGGGTGAGAAACGGACCAAGTGTGAAGGAGATGAAAGAAAAGTGAGAAAGTGTCTCTCTCACACACACGCACGCGCGCGCTAGCGGTGGAGCGTACCTATGGCGTAGAGGTATTTGCGTGCTTTCCTCCGGGGCCGGGTTTTGGTCGCCTGTACGACCGTCTTGGCGTCTTTGTGGCTTTTCGTCGTCTCCGTGTATTCCCTCAGCAGGGTCTGCAGCGCCACCCTCAGGCTGAAGTCGCTCACACCTGCCTCACACACACACGGTCGATGACGCGGGAATGTGATTTCTATAAGGTGACTAGGAATGACGTCATCATTAACACACTCACCCTCGATGTAGGCGTAGAGTCTTTGCGGCGAGAGCAGAGGGAAGCGAATCGGCTCCAGGATCTCCACCACGTGCTTCTTCCTGTGCGTGATGTCATGCAGGAGCCAGCTCATGGCCGCGGTGAACACCTGGTACTCGTCCTCGATCCGCAGCTCCTCACTGCGCAGCAAACACGCCAGCTGGTCCTTCGACAGGTTGGGGAACTCATCCGCCTCACACACCTGACACACACACACGCACACACAGGCGAGGTAAAGCTACAGTCAGGGGTTTAAACTCCGCCCCACACACACCTGACACACAGGGGCTTTGAAGTGTACAGGAAGGCGTGTCCCAACAGGGAGGGGGAAGTGGGCGTGTCCCAACAGGGAGGGGGAAGTGGGCGTGTCCCAACAGGGAGGGGGGGAGTGGGCGTGTCCCAACAGGGAGGGGGGAGTGGGCGTGTCCCAACAGGGAGGGGGGAAGTGGGCGTGTCCCAACAGGGAGGGGGGAAGTGGGCGTGTCCCAACAGGGAGGGGGAAGTGGGCATGCCCCAACAAGGGGGGGGGGGGAGTGGGCATGTCCCAACAGGGGGAAGTGGATATGCCTCACCTGGAGGAAGTGGGCATGGATGTAGTTCTGCGTGAACTCAAGGAGCTCGTTGTAGCTGATCTGCTCCAGGAACTGATAAACTCCGACACAGTTACTCGGGTCCAGGTGGATCCTCAGGAACTCTCCACAGATGAGCACCAGCTCGCCGAGCTGCAGCATGTCCGCCGCCATCATGAGGTCCTGGACGTTGTCCACCGTCAGCTCCACGCAGCCTCACACACACACACACACACACACACACACACACTAAACACACACAGTATACACACTAACCAGAGTGTCTGTCTGTGTCCAGAATACATACCCGTGTATATAAACTCCAGCAGGGACTCGAACACGTCCGCCTCCACCCCGGCGATGTGCACCTCCTCCTCGCGCGCCTCGCTCATCGCCGAGTTAAAGAGGGCGGAGAAATACGGACCGCTCGCCGCCAAGACCAACTTGTGCACCTGAAACACCCGTCCGCCCACCAGGAGGCGCACGTCACACAGCTCCGCGTGCAGACGCATCTTATTCATCTGCGCCAGCAGCAGGTGGGCGTGGCGCTCTGAAGAACGGCGAGGATCGTCTTCCGTCACTCCGGGGGGCGGGGCTGCGCAGGTGGACGTCATGGCTGCAGACGAGTTACCACGACAGACGTCCTGAACAGGTTCTGACAGCGGACATGGTGTACGGTGCGGGAATTAAAGGGTTAAAGGTCACCTTGTTAGAATACACCGTATGACATCATCAGGTGTAGAACCGAGACGCATTTCCACCTGGTCCTATCAGCATGTTCCTACAGGACACAGAGGGTATAACGGGGGACAACATCTCAATATCACACTACAGTCATTAACCTGCTACAGGCCTGCTCCTCTACTGCGCATGCGCAATTTAGGACGGCGGTTAGACTCGGAAGTGCGCATGCGCAGAAAGTGATTACGCCTCTATCAGGTTAATGAGTGTAAAGTGACATCCAGGTCGTTTTCACAAACATACACATATGTGCAAATAGACTAAAATGCAAAATAAGATTTAATTTTACAAACGGATATATAAAAGCGAGTTTGTACGTAAACAGAGGTAAATACAGAAAGAAAGACAAACACATAACTATAAACACTGTAAACCATACCGGAAGTCAGGAAGGGTTTCGAATCAGATTAATAAACAACATGAACATAATCAGATTGAAATAACACGCATATTAATTTCCGCTGCAGTACCATTTACTTACCAGACTTGTTTATTGTTATTCTGCCCACTTCTAAACACAGCACTTCCGTATTCCCATCGATTTCTCCGCGATCACCTCACAGACCTGATCAGCCCTGACCAGGCCCGACCAGCCGAGCGTGGAAAACACTCGATTTATTGCATAAAACTAATAAAACTACCGGAATATTTCACCTTTTTTATTTACATCAGATAAGTGTGGAAATGTGTGATCTCTGTAACAAAGCAAGAGTTCTGTAAAGTGCTTAAACACGAGCCGAGTTACATTAACTTTAAAAGTCGCTTAACCTTTTCAATATGGCGGACGCGTTGCGGGAGTGAGAGTAGGAGCAACTCTCGCGAGATCTCGTAAATCTCGCGATCGTCCACCACAGCTGCGTGAGTCTTGTCGGAGTTCGAGCGCAGATTCCGGAGTTCCACCTTCCTGTGCAGCTTTAAACATCTGGATCACATAGTTTATTATATTATATTATATTATATTATATTATATTATATTATATTATATTATCAGTTTTAAACAAACAATACTTTAAGCTGTTTACTCACAGTCATGGTGAGTTCTTCTCAAGTTTCAGGATTATTATTATTATTATTATTATTATTATTATTATTATTATTATTACTTATAATATATAGTATATTCACACGACATGACTTAGTTAATTGCATCTCACTTTATAATAATAAAAGTTTGCACAGTATAAAAAATAATATATTATTTATGCAGAATATACATTTACATTATATTTAATATGAATTCATACTTTATTATATATATATATCCATAAGTCTGGTGTGTGTGTGTGTGTTGCAGGATGAACACGGCCCACTCTCTCTGGTCGACATGTGTTTAGTGTGTGTGTGTCAGAACCTTGACCCCCTGTGCAGCGTGTGTGATGACGGATCGCTGTGTCTCCGCTCCTGTCCGATTTTCCCACCGGAACTGTCCGATCTGTTACTGAGCACCATGAGTGACCAGGGTGAGCTGAGTGTGTCTCCTGAGTGTGTTCGTGAAAAGTAACTAGTCCATGATGAGTAATGTGCAGATTGGTTGAATGGTTTTGATGATTGATTTTAAGAGAAAACATGAATTTCATGAGGAATTGATGGTCCGTGATCGGTTATTGGGATCGATCAGTAGTGATCTGTGATTGGTTACGAGAAGCAAGAAGACAGTCCTCACAGCTTTACCATGGACACATGAGTTTCTTTCTTCTCCTCTTCTCTGCAGGTCTCCTGAACGACCGGACTCTTGGTATTTTTAACAATACCGAGTGTTTGCGCCTGAAGCGTGCCTCCGTCCGTGCCTCTCGTCTCACTGCAGATTCCTTCAGTCGCTCCCTGTGTTCTCACCGCCTGCAGGAACTCGATGCCTCTGGTGTTCTTGGTGACATCACCATCTCCGACGTCCTCCAGGGCCTCTCGTCAAATCAGGTTTGCTGCCGGAGCCTGCAGAGACTAAACGTGAGTGGTCTGGATCGTCTCAGTGATTCCCTGGTAACATTCAGCACTTTGCGAGGTCTCAGGTGTCTCTCTGCAGCATCAACGCCTCTGGACGACTCGGCGCTGGAGGACGTCTGCTCGCTCCCCCTGCTGGAGAGCCTGGACATTTCTGGGACGAAGGTTACGGACCTCACGCCGCTGCTGAGGCTCCGCTCGAGGTTACGTTCGCTTACTATTCACGCGGTGCACCACCTCAACATGGCAGTTGACGACTTCCTCTCCGTCCTCTCTGGACTGGAGCTCCTCACGCAGCTTGACGTCTCCAATGACCAGTTGGAGACACACGGAGAGATGATCAGGAAGCTCCTGGTGAGCACGCAGCTCCTCCCAGCACTCACCGCTCTGGATGTGTCAGGGTGGAAAGGGATTAGCGATGAAGCCTTGGTGGGATTCCTGGAGGCACGGCCAGGCGTGAGGTTCATCGGTCTTCTGGCTACTGGCGCTGGGAGATCTGACGTCCTGTGTGGAGAAGGAAATCTCAAGGTGAGGTTTCTTAATAATCCCCACCATGATGGTTTAGCTGGGATTTTATTGTAGAATCGTACAATCAATGTGTGTGTTTAGTTCAGTTCTCCAAATTTCAAATCCTGCTCGTAAACCTTGAAATAATCTGTTAAACACAATCATTACTGAAGGTGGCCGGAGAGTGGAACCTCACTCAGCTATGTGAGGCTCTGAGGAGGTACAGGGAGAGGGAGAGCTTCCTACATGAGGCACTGCTCGGTCTCCACAAATACTTCCACAACCCAGACATCAGAAACCATCCAGACATGTTAGAGGTACAGAAGTGTGAGTGTGATCTTGTCATCCATGCCATGACATACCAAAGGTGCTCTCGGCTCTTCGGGTCTCCTTCAAGTCCACATATACAGAACAGTAGGTGTGTGTGTGTGTGTGTGTGTGTGTGTGTAGCAGGTGTATTTGGGAATGAAAGCCCACAGCGAGTGTGAGAGAGTGCAGGTGTCCGGCTTGGCGTGTGTGTTTAACCTCACAGTTCTGGAGCTGGCAGAAGTGATGTCGCAAAGACTGCTGGGAAATGTGATGAAACACATAGTCGACACCATGAGAAGGTTTCCTGATCACGGAGAGGTACACACACACACACACACACACACACACATACACAACACCTATACAATCTCACATTCGCACACATGATATATAAAGAGCTAGAACTCTATATCAACATATAAGTTGTGTGTGTGTGTGTGTGTGTGTGTGTGTTCAGATCCAGAGGAACTGCTTGCTGATTCTGTGCAGCAGCCACATCCTGACTGTCGCCCCCTTCGACAGGTAGCTCCCCCCCCCCTTTATTTACTCCATGCAGTTCTACACTGCTGTGTGTAAAAGTGTGTGTGTGTGTGTGTGTAATATATGTTGTTGTTGCAGGTGTGAAGCGGCTAAACAGGCGATGATGTGTTTGATTACTAATGAAGATGAAACTCTACAGGCGCTCTGTGCGTCCGTCATCGTCTTCCTGATCTCTCAGGTGTGACACCGTAACACAACGCAACACAAACCGTAATCAGCTGCAGCAATAGCCAGTGCAGGCCCCGCCCACAATGCCATCATAACCAGTCAGACGCCAGGTCCCGCCCACAATGCCGTCATAACCAGTCAGACGCCAGGTCCCGCCCACAATGCCGTCATAACCAGTCAGACCCCAGGTCCCGCCCACAATGCCATCATAACCAGTCAGACACTTTACATACCCTTTACACTGTATAACGTGCAGCCAATCAGAACGCTGTTTACTGGTACAGAAGAATGATGGACAACAAGACTGAAATTAGTGTGTGTGTGTGTGTGTGTGTGTGTGTGTGTGTAGCTGAGTAAGGAGGAAATCGAGCAGTTAGGAGCTGAAGTGTTCATCATTAAGGTCAGGACTGAGGACACGTTACACTACAGCACACAACAACACACGGAATTGTGGGTAATTTATTACTACTGCTGTGTACATCCACATATCTGTCACCTGCACATCATACGGCGTGTGTGTGTGTGTGTATATGTGTGTGTATATGTGTGTGTATGTATGTATGTGTGTGTATATGTGTGTGTGTGTATATGTGTGTGTATATATGTGTGTGTGTGTGTGTGTGTGTGTGTGGATATGTGTGTATATATGTGTATATATGTGTGTGTGTGTATGTGTGTGGATATGTGTGTATATGTGTGTGTATATGTGTGTGTGTGTGTGTGTGTGTATGTGTGTGTATATGTGTGTATATATGTGTGTGTATATGTGTGTGTATGTGTGTGTGTGTGTGTATGTGTGTGTGTGGATATGTGTGTATATATGTGTGTGTGTGTGTGTGTGTAGCGCTTGCTGCATCTGGTTCAGCAGAAGGGATCAGTGGGAGCTGAAGACTCTACGTTCAGGAGCACACTGACCGCTCTGTGGGGCCTCACCGACAACACACACTCCACCTGCACACACTTCCTGCAGTGTGGTGGTGTAGAGTTATATAAAGAGCTGCTGGAGGTGCACACACACACACACACACACACACACACACACACACACACACACACACACACACACACAATAATAATCAGGTCTATGTCCAAGGTGTTCTTTCACTCTCCTCTTTCGTTCTTTCTGCGCGTGTGTGTGTGTGTGTGTGTGTGTGTGTGTGTGTGTGTGTGTGTGTGTGTGTGTGTGTGTGTGTGTGTATAGACATACTACTTCAATCCCACGATGTTAAAGCCGCTTATAGGCCTCTTGGTAAGTTATGTACAGAAATTATCTTTGGGGTTTTTAAAGGGTTTTTTGGATTCAGACGTGTGTGTGTGTGTGTGTGTGTGTGTGTGTGTGTGTGTGTGTGTGTGTGTGACATGTAGAATAACGTGTCGGAGATGGAGGACCTTCGCTCTCAGTTGATGGATGAGGATCTTCTGGAGCTCGTCCTCGCTCTTTTGGATGTCAGAGAGGTAAAACCCTGGTGGAGATGGAGCGGAACGAGCATCATAACAGATGTAGAAACCAGTCCTCTGTGTGTGTGTGTGTGTGTGTGTGTGTGTGTGTTTATACTATTAGGTGGAGGTGAGTTATTCCGCCGGCGGTTTTCTTTCCAACATGACCTCCAGCAGCAGGTGGAGCCTGAACTCGACACTGCGCGACAAAACACTCACCAACCTGGTGCTGTACTGTACACACACACACACACACACTCGTACTGCTGCTCATAACATCTTCATAACACCACAGCTACTGTATAACTACTGTCACACTGCCTCTCTCTCTCTGTGTGTGTGTGTGTGTGTGTGTGTGTGTGTGTAGCACTCTGCTGTGATGTCATGGACTCCTCCAAACAGCTGCATAATGTCATACAGGTGTGTGTGTGTGTGTGTGTGTGTGTGGAATGACTTTTCTCATAGTTATTATGAATGATGTAATTGGTTTATATTTATCTCATCGTTATTGATCTGTCTTCTCGACCCCCCAGGTCCCTGTGTCCGTTATATCCCCTGCTGCGAGTCTCTCAGCCGTCTGCAGTGCAGCTCTGGGCTCTCTGGGGCATCGAGCACATCTGCACACACAATGGTGAGGGTCACATGGACAGACTGAGACACACAGAGAAAGAGAGAGAGAGAGAGAGGACATGAGAGTAATACGGAGGACCTGTTAAAAACATGTGTGTGTGTGTGTGTGTGTGTGTGTGTGTGTAGTGTCCCGCTACAGGAGGATGTTGGAGGACGAGGGTGGGCTGGACATACTCCGCACGCTGACCTCTGACCCCGGGACGCACAGCGACGTCCACACTCTGGCCGTGCACACGCTCCACCTGGTGGAGGAACAAAGTTCGACACAACCCTCCCTTTAAACTGACATCCTCACCCAGTCGAAGTCTTAAACATAGTGATTATACCACGAGATCTAAACAGCACAAAAGGCCATGAATAAACAATAAAGTTCATTCTGCTAAAGTTATTTATAATATCGAGTGTAATTTTATTTGTTATTCAAACAGTGAGTGAAGAAAAAGTATTTGGGGAGAAAAAATTTTTATTAAAAATGTAAACATAAAAATTGATGGAGTCCTGCATGAGATGGGAGAGTCTGATTGGTCCGCCCGCCCCGTTATAAAATTATATCTAGTATTAACCAGCCTATTCAAATCCTTATACTTCTCAAAAATCATAACATGTTAAAGTTTTGCCTCTTTTAATTCTTGACACAATTGGAGAAAGTAGGTGTATGTAGACTACACCACGAGTCTAATGTCCTCCACATAATCACTACCGAGAATTATATATTACAGCCTAATATTACATATTCATTATGATTAAATATTGTAGTACCTATATATATATATATATATATATATATATATATACACAGTGGAAAGTATTCAGACACCCTCAAATTTTTCACTCTTTGTTATATTGCAGCCATTTGCTTAAATCATTAACATTTTCCCCTCATTAATGTAAACACACAGCACTCCATATTGACAGACAAACAGAATTGTTGATATTTTTGCAGATTTATTAACAAAGAAAAACTGAAATATCACATGGGCCTTGATTTTAGCGAATGGCTGCAATATAAGAAAGAGTGAAATATTTAAGGGGGTCTGAACACTTTCCGTACCCACTGTATAGAACAGCCTTTGTAAACATTCATTAAAAAAAAAAAAAATCTACAGTAAAACACACTTTTTGATGCAGTTTCAAAATCTGATCTCGCTGAAATAAAACAATAAATACGTATAATTTTTTAAATCAGTATGTGCTTGTGCAATATTGTTTTGATGTTTTAAACATGTACTGTATATGTCAAATTCAAATTTTATTTGTCACATACACAATCATACACAGTATAATATGCAGTGAAATGCTTATACGACCGCCAGTGACCTTAAAAAAAGAAAATAAAAGCTTGTACGTAAAATAAATAATCAATAAAAAGGAAATACTAAAGAAATAAAATTAACTAGTAAAATAAACTGTACAAATAAGGGCATAATAAAATATTGCAAAATATAGAAATATAGCGGGGGGGGGGGGAGTATATATATATATATAGAATTAAAAGTGACCGTGGTTGTGCAAATATGCATGAAAGGTGACTAATGAAAGTGACGTGCAATTGTCCAGATGTATAAATATTTAGTGCAAGTGTGTATGAATGTGTCCATGATTGTCCAGTCAGTGTTGTGAGCTTAAAAAGATGTTATTAGTCCTGTGTGGAGGTGTGGTTGTGTGATTGAGAGACCTTATCGCCTGCAGGAAGAAGCTCCTCCTCAGTCTCTCTGTGTTGGCCTTTAGGGAGCGGAATCTCTTCCCAGACCGCAACAAAGAGAACAGTCCATTACTGGGGTGACTGAGGTCCTTCATGATCTTCCTGGCCTTAGTCCAGCACCGCATGCTGTAGATGGAGTGTAGGTCAGGGAGCTCAGTGCGGATGATGCGCTCGGCTGATCGCACCACCCTCTGTAGAGCTCGTCTGTCCTGCATGGTGCTGTTCCCGAACCAGGTCATGATGTTTCCCGTCAGGATGCTCTCTATGGTGCAGGAGTAGAAGTTCCTGAGCACCTTGGAGGGCAGTCTAAAGTCTCTCAAGCGTCTGAGGTGGTAGAGATGCTGCCGGGCTTTTTTCACCACGGTGTTGATGTGACAGGACCATGACAGGTCCTGAGTGATGTGAACACCGAGGTATCTGAAGCTGTCCACTCTCTCCACTGGGCTCCTGTTGATGACGGGGGTCTGGTAGTTCCTCTCCTGCTTTGTACTAAAGTCCACTATGAGCTCCTTTGTCTTACTGACGTTCAGGAGGAGATTGTTCCTCTGGCACCAGTTCTCCAGATTTCCAATCTCCCCCAGGTAGTCCGACTCATCATTGTTGATGATCAGTCCGACCACGACGGTGTCATCAGCAAACTTGATGAGGGTGGTGGAGTTGGTAGTGGCCACGCAGTCGTGGGTGTACAAAGAGTACAGCAGGGGGCTCAGAACACAACCCTGGGGGGCTCCAGTGCTGAGAGTGAGTGTGGCTGAGACATGTCCGCCCATCCTTACTGCCTGTGGTCTGCCAGTCAGAAAATTGGAGATCCACTGACATATAGGTGAGCTCAGTCCCAGGTGCTCCAGCTTGGTGGTGAGTGTGGAGGGAATTATGGTGTTAAAAGCAGAGCTGTAGTCGATGAAGAGCATTTTAACATAATTCCCTTTCCTAGTGTCCAGGTGAGTGAGTGATGTGTGGAGGAGATGACAGATTGCATCGTCTGTGGAGCGGTTCTGACGGTATGCAAACTGTAGTGGGTCCAGTGTGTCGGGTAGTGAAGAAATGATGAAGTCTCTGATAAGGCGCTCAAAGCACTTCATCACTACTGAGGTGAGGGCCACAGGGCGATAGTCATTGAGGGAAGCAGGATGTGGTTTCTTCGGGACAGGAACAATGATGGACTCTTTGAAGCATGTGGGGATCACCGACTGAGATAAGGAGATGTTGAATATCTCAGTGAACACAGGTGCTAGCTGGTCTGCCCAGGATCTGAGAATACGACCTGAGATGCCGTCTGGTCCTGCTGCTTTCCTGGTGTTCACTCTCCTGAAGTGTATGTTATGTTCATATTGTTTAGGTTATAATAGAATTAGTTTTGTGTATAGTTTTTTAATATTGTACGTTTGTATATATATATATATATATATATATATATAAAATGCTAAAACGATGATTAACGTATTTATTCATGACATTGATGTTATTTTTTATTGAAACAATACAAACATAATTCAAAACACATCAAACACATTTAACAACAACATTAATTACAACAAAACTAAAGGACAGAATAAATGATAAAGTTGACAGTTAAAAAAACAACTTGCTGGAGTTTAAACACGGTGTATAAGATGACGCGATGACGTAACCGCGCCGGGTCGGTGCGGCGTCGCTGTGGAAACGCGTTGCCATGGATACGGACGCGCTCCGGCTGGCGCCGCCGCCTCGCGCCCGGTCTGTCGGTACGGACTCTGTAGTGGAGTCTCTGTGGTCTCTGTGATCCTCTGCACCGGTAAGTTCTATCTCGAGATTCTCTCCACATGAAGGTGTGTGTGTGTGTGTGTGTGTGTGTGACTCGGTCCGACAGAGACACTCCGTGTGTGTAGACCTCCGTGTAGTGTGTGTGTGTGTGTGTGTGTGATTAAACTGTGTCTGTCCACACACACACACACACACACACACACGGTCACTTCTCTATATGTCGGTAGATTCGCGACGTGTCATCGGTGATGTCATCGGTCACGAGCTTCATTCGGGAACCGACTCTTCTGCTCGGCACGGCTTCGGAGCTTCAGAGTGTGACGTCACAATACTACCTCAGCATCATAAAGCAGCATGATTAAAGGAGCAGCAGCAGGTTTGATCATCATCATCATCTAGAGAGAAGAACAGGAGGAGGAGGAGGAGGAGGAAGGAGAGACTGAGAGGTCAGTCATGATCACAGAGGCCAGGAGATGTAGACCTGATGTAGACCTGATATAGACCTGATGTAGACCCGATGTAGACCCGATGTAGACCCGATATAAACCTGATGTAGACCTGATATAGACCTGATGTAGACCCGATGTAGACCCGATATAAACCTGATGTAGACCCGATGTAGACCCGATATAAACCTGATGTAGACCTGATGTAGACCTGATGTAGACCCGATGTAGACCTGATGTAGACCCGATGTAGACCCGATATAAACCTGATGTAGACCTGATATAGACCTGATGTAGACCCGATGTAGACCCGATATAAACCTGATGTAGACCTGATGTAGACCCGATGTAGACCCGATATAGACCCGATATAAACCTGATGTAGACCCGATGTAGACCCGATGTAGACCCGATATAAACCCGATATAAACCTGATGCAGACCCGATATAAACCCGATGTAGACCTGATATAGACCTGATATAGACCTGATGTAGACCTGATATAGACCCGATGTAGACCCGATATAAACCCGATATAAACCCGATGTAGACCCGATGTAGACCCGATATAGACCCGATGTAGACCCGATGTAGACCCGATGTAGCCCTGATGTAGACCTGATGTAGACCTGATATAGACCTGATGTAGACCCGATGTAGACCCGATATAAACATGTGGAGTCCCCAAGTCTTAATACCATAAGAACATGTGGATATAGATCTGACGTAGACCCGATATAGACCCGATATAGACCTGATGTAGACCTGATGTAGACCCGATGTAGACCCGATATAAACCCGATATAAACCCGATGTAGACCCGATATAAACCCGATGTAGACCCGATATAGACCTGATGTAGACCTGATATAGACCCGATGTAGACCCGATATAAACCCGATGTAGACCTGATATAGACCTGATGTAGACCTGATATAGACCCGATGTAGACCCGATATAAACCCGATATAAACCCGATGTAGACCCGATATAGACCCGATGTAGACCCGATGTAGCCCTGATGTAGACCTGATGTAGACCTGATATAGACCTGATGTAGACCCGATGTAGACCCGATATAAACCCGATATAGACCCGATGTAGACCCGATATAGACCCGATGTAGACCCGATATAAACCTGATGTAGACCCGATATAGACCCAATATAAACATGTGGAGTCCCCAAGTCTTAATACCATAAGAAAACCATTCCTACCAGAACAACAGCAAAGAAAAACAAAAACTTTAAACCAGAAGAACTTTTACAATTTTTAGCAAATGTGCACCTAAAGAACGTCATGTAAAGTCTTGTCCTTCTGACCAAGGCCATGTGTCATAAGGTGATATTTTTTATTATTATTATTATTATTATTATTATTATTATTATTATTATTATTATTGTTGTTTACTTTTTTCCACAACTCTTTAAATCCCTTCTTTTATAACAAAATAATATATTGGTTCGAATAAATTAGTTTAATGTTTAATATGTATCTTCTGTGAAATCGCCTGAGAAGCTGATATGGCAATAAATCCTAATACAAAAGCAATCCCCTTTCCACCACCAATTACTATTATTATTATTATTATTATTATTATTATTATTATTATTAAAGATTCACCATCTCCTTCTTCTCCCTCAGTAATGGAGGCTGATGAGGACAAGATCACGGAGAAGCTCAGGCTCCAGTTCCAGACCCTGCAGGAACAGGAGGCGCAGCGTCTTCACAAGTGGCTGGCGAGGCAAAAGGACGAGACGAGCTCGGACGGTCTGGACGGTCTGGACCTGTCTGAGGACGAGGGGGACTCGGGGCTGGAGCCGTCTACCTCCAGCTCCAGGCTGTTAAGGAAGGAGAACGATCGGCTCCAGGAGCGGCTCAGGGAGCTGCAGGATGAGAACGGACGCCTCCATAAACTCGTGAGTGAGAAGGACTTTGAGATGAAGTACCTGAAGAAGAAGAGAGAGGAGGACAGGCTGGCGTTAGCGGGTGAGGAACTGAGCGATATGACCTGCTTTACACCACAAGGCTGCTCTTAGGCTTTCTACATCTTCATGTGCAGTTATGGCTCCCTCTTGTGTCTCTAAATAAAAAAGGTCATGAGTTGGCCAAGAGTTCTCAAACCCATAAGCTTGTGTGTTGTCTTCAGTTTAATTAATGTGATCCTCCTGTCTGAAGGCACAGCGGGACTGGCAGGAGATGCAGCAGCAACCAAGATTGTGGAGCTTTCGAAGAAGAACCGTGAACTCACAGCGGAGATGGAGAGAGAAAAAGCCAAGAGCAAACATCTGAACAACAGAGTGAGAGAGCTGGAGAAAGAGGTACGGACTCGCCTGGATTACTGATGGAGAAGAGGAGGAGAAATACAGGAGTGCATCTGTATACCATGGTGTTAAAGACACCTCACATGTAATTATCTGTATATGTGTTTGTGTAGATACAGGATACAGCACTAATCAGTAATGGAGTGCAAGCAGACAACAAACTGGAACTAAGCAGCTCACAGCAGGAGGTACTGAAGAGTAAACAAGTCCTCAAGTCAAACACCTACATCTGTAAATGACTCCTCAGATCACCCAGTTACAGAGCAGTGTGTGTGTGTGTGTGTGTGTGTGTGTTGTAGGCCACTCCATTGGGAAAATCTCTTCAGGAGAAGCTGAACACGGCCCAGTTTAAGATGAGTGAATACCGCAACCAGATCCAGGCTCTGAGACAGGAGCTGAAGGTCGCGCACAAGGTCAGAGCCTCAGAGGTGGAGTGTGTGAGGGACATGCTGAAGATGATCATTTCTTTATCTGACAGTGATGTCCAGTGTTCAAAGCAGGAACCGGTCGAGGTTGGAATTAAAGCGTGTTCTTTGGGTTACTCCTGGCAGTGTACACAGAACACTGGACAGTTCCCGTCCAGACAGGGTTCTCAAAATGGTCCAATGGAACTTTTTATAAAGCACACAGAACACCAGATTTCCTTATAGCCTTTGTGTGTGTGTGTGTGTGTGTGGGACAGGTTCTGAGCAGTGAGGTTGGGGAAGATGTGAATGTTCAGCAGATCCTCAGTACTCCAGGAAGCTGGAGAGGACGAGCGCAGCAGATCCTGGCCTTGCAGAGCAGAGTGAGTGAGACGTTCACCTTATTTGCATACTCGAACCTGATTGGCTCTTATAGCTTATGATTTAATAACTCACACATGTCATTTGTGGAACATTAGTTCTGGTATTTCAGAAATATTTTAAAGAAAGTGTGTGTATATCAGCACGCATGGTCTCATTTCCCTATACAGACATGATGGTGGTGATGATGATGATGATGATGATGACGACTTTCCCACAGGTGAAAGATCTGGAACAGCAGCTGAGCTCGGCGTCCAGCAGGAAGCAGCCAGAGGAGTTCAGCTCGGAGCAGGGCATGCTGGGAAACAGAGGCCCACAGAGGAACCAGGACAAGAACCAGAGCTACATCCGCAACCTGGAGAGAGACAGGAAGGAGGCGCTGGAGGTAACACACACACACACACACACACACACACATCATTAAGGTGTTTACCTGGAAGGCTGTGTTAAACTATCCCTGTGTATATGTGTGTGTAGAAGCTGAGTGTGGAGTACGAGCTCCTTCTGAGTGAACACGGTGAGGTGAAGAAGAAGCTGGATAGCAGCAAGGCGAGGAACCACATCCTGAGTGCCGAGCTCAAAACCCTCAAAACTCAAATGTCTACGCTGATCGAGAAGGGTCGTCATGACAACGAGTTCATCGACGAACTGCTAGTATATACACACACACACACACACACACACACACACACACACACACACACACACACACACACACATACTGTGTACACACTTAAATGATCGTAATGATCTCAGCCAGGTGGTGATGGTGGTAGAGGTGGAGCTGCTCCTGATGTCCACCAGTACTGTAGGAAAAGGTTTAGCTTTGGTTTGTCAGGAGTGTCATGACACAGAGCATGTGCATCTGCAGAAGGTGTGAAGATCAGGAAGCCAGCGTTCTCCATGGCCTTGGGGTTTTCTGAACGGGATCAGATATAGGTTAATGATGTGTTGTGGTGCGCAGATGATGACTTCTTTTGGAGCAGGAACTGACTAAAGAAATAATTGTTATCAGGCATGCTGAGACAGTGTGTTTCTGATTCCGTGTGTGTGTGTGTGTGTGTGTGTGTGTGTGTAGAAGCAGCAGGCCCAGCTGCAGGCCGTGCTGGGTCGTCTGGGTCAGAACGCGGGTCAGCGCAATAACGCAGAGCAGAAGCGGGACATACAGGAGGCTCTGAGACACAATGACCTGATTGCACAGCTCAAACTGATGGTGAGGGAGAAGGATGAGAAAGTTCAGGAGCTCGAGCAGGAGATCCAGCAGCTCACACTCAAAGTAAACACACACACACACACACACACAAACTACTGTATTATGATTTCCTATAAAGTGTACAGAAGTAATGGAGTGAAGATGTTTCTGTTGCTATAGAAACAGGAGGTTAGAGAGACAGAGGTGAGGATGAGTGACGCCCAGCTGATGGTGAAAGAGGAAGGAGACAGAAGGTCCAGTTCAGCCAGGTTTCGCAGATAATTTAACAAGGACCACAAACATACACACATCTAAAATCATGCTGCTTTGTTTTTCTTGGCCATTTTACAGGTCAGTCTCGAAACTGGGACACAAACTTGTGGAGTCGGCTCCGACAACTTCTCCTGGAAACTCAGCCGATCTCAGGTCAGTCCTGTCTCGCCCCAGTCTGTCCGAGTCCTCAGTATTTTATAAGGATTTCTTGTCCTTGTCCAAGGATCATCACTGTCCGAACTCTGTTGGAGCTCGTTTTTGAATGTAAATCCTGAGAATGTGTGTATGTGTGTGTTGTGTTGTGACAGAGAGCGCGCGGAGACAGCGTGCTCTGCGTGTGCTGCTCTGCATCTCCAGTGCTCCGAGTTTAAGGCGCTGTGTCAGGCAGCCAGTGTGGAGAGAGACCGACTGCTGGAGCTCGCTCAGCTTCAACACAGGAGGTACGCTTAAATAATGACGACCTGACGAAAGCAGCGATTTGTGTGACATCATCACTCGTGTCACTGTCTTATACAGAGAAGGTGAGGCGGTGCAGAAGCGTGCGGAAGCCGAGCAGAAGCTTCAGGACGAGCGCCGCCGCTGTGTGCTTCTGGAACAGCAGCTGGAGAGACTGAAGCTGGAGACCGAGAAAGCACAAAGAGTCAAACGCAGCAGGACAGGTACATAGTGTAGAGGTGCAGCTTCACTGCAGTTCAGTAGCAGCGTCACCACAGCACAGGTATGGTGTATTCCGTACCTGTATGTTCCTGGTGCGGTGTTTGTGTTCATGTGTTTGATTGTGTGTAATGCAGGTAGTGTAAATCTACACGAGAAGCAGGAAGGTCATCCTCCCAGAAGCGTCGTAGAGTCGACACATGACACTCGCCTCAGCGAGCTCAGTACACGGTGAGCACACAGCAAATTACTTCTCCAAGGGTTCCTGTTTGTCAGAGTAGCACACTAACTGAAAATCAATGTGGAGTAACTGCAGCTAAACGAGCATTCTTGTGCTGCTGTAGACTTGCTGTCCAGCAGGAGGAGCTGGTGACCCTGAGGGAATCTCTAAAACAAGCCTTGCAGGAGAAAGAGGAAGACCTGCAGCTCTACAGCACCATGATCAGCCAGGTCAAGCAAGTCTTCCTGCAGGCTCTCCGGCAGTACAAACAGACTTCCAAACAGCAAACGTAGCAGATGTGGACTTCTATATTAAGTTAATATGCAATAATCAGATCTAAGTTTACTAGATATAAACCTGTGGGATGTAAGCTCACCAGATCTTCACCCACTTTAGCTAAATATGATATGAGCTATTGTTCTCAGGTTTCATGGGTTAGATCCTCATGGTAGCTTTCTCAGACTCAAATTAGTCTCCAAGATCCAGTCCCAAGACCTGAGATCTTGGCATGCTGACCACAGACCCCCTACTTCAAGGACTTCAAATATATCTTGTGTTTGTCAAATATTGGCCATCATGCTCAAGATCCAAGCAAACCAAAAACCAATGTTCTAGCCTACAGACACCATGTCATTCTACTTCATATTAGCTTAGATACCAAATATTCTACAAATCAATCCCGGGTAATGCCATCACCGTCGTCTTTATCTTCAAATCGTACAACACATGGGCGAACATCTGTCCTTCTCTGCATGGAGGCCGATAGTCCTAATAGATCCTGCGCTAACCTTCAGGAGTCTGTGCTAATCACCATTAAATAGTTGATCAGACGTCAAGATGTGAGCCAGTACGAGCTGCAGGGAAAATCCACAGCTTTCGATTTTATTAGGTCAGTTAGGCAAGGCAGGCTGAAAAGATAGATGCTCGTTTGTTTCTCCTGAGTTTCTCCTAACTGGAATAAAAAAAAGAAATATTTTATGCATAAGTGTGATGCGATGGATTGCTCAGTAGATCGCACTTGACAGAATGAAAAGAAAAAGAAAACGTCCCCATGTATGAATCAAAATAATATTTACATTTTTATAAATATTTTTACACCTCACTGGCCGTGTCTTTTCTGACGCACTTTGCGGATCATCAGCGTTTGGCTCCTGCGCGCTGTAAATCAGAAGGACAAACAAAACTCTATAAAAAAATTTTAAGAAAACATCCTGGCCTTTCCCGTCCAGTGGAGACGCTGCGGTCCCTGGGCTTGGTTTTGCCAGCTCACGCTGTCCTCGTGAAGATGTTTAGAGCGTGTTTTACACTCCTCACCCTCCAGGGACCAGTACAGACTCGTAGATTCTCTGCCTTCACGCACACACTCAGGCTGCTTCCCTCCCCGTGGAGCCACCGCGCCTAATTAAAGTTCATCGTCAAGCGCCTTGATTTTTTTTTTTCATCTTCCCAGAACCCGGAGAGACTTCGGCGTGAAAACACCTAAAAAGAACGGGCCTCTTATTCAACTGCGGCCCACAGAAAGCTGCCTGTATAGTGGAAGTGTGTGCGTAGCGTGGTGAAGTGCTGAGCGACGTTTTTCTGGCCTGGAGGTGATCCGTGCGCCTTCGACCCTGGAGCTTCGCTCCCCGCCGTAAGCAATCAGCCGTCGTTTCTCATTAGCAGCAATCCGTCTCTCTTTACGACGACTACACTCGGCCGAGTGGCACCGCGACGTTTCAGCTCCTTTATGTGTTTACACAGGAAACAAGACAAGGCTTTGTACAAGCGGCCGAGGTAAAAATACACATCGCTTGGGCTGACGATTAACAATGTCTGGCAGTCGCTATGGCTAGCGCAGCTATTACTGCAGCTACATGGTCACTCGAGATGGGGGGAAAAATCTATTCAGTTATGAATCATGATATTTTTGTATCTTCACATCGACCCCAAAATCGTGTTTTCTTTTTTTTTAGCATTTACATTCCCGATAGAGCTGCAGCCAGTGACCGGAATCGACTCGATTTTAGTTCGATCACTAAAAATCAAACTGGATATAACTGGATCCATTGGATATAACCGACTCTGAGCTTCTGCGTTGCGCCACAGGAACACATTTTTATGGCTTTCCATAATCAAAGGTTGCACGTGATGAAAAAACCCTCTGATCAGCTTTGTTTCTACAAACTCTGCATGTTAATTAGTCTTGAAATTTACCCATTACAAAAACAAGTGTTTACAACAGTTCAAAGCGTCCTCAAGACTCGGGAAATGGTGGTCAAATGTTGGTTTTAAAATGATTCCCACACTGGCACCCCGTGTGATAGGAGTGAATTAATTACTAAGTTTGTTCAGATATAATAATTAGAGTCGCGGTTAGCACTGTCTCCTTGCACCTCCGGGGTTTGAGGGTTTAATTCCCACCTTGGGTGTGTGTGTGTGGAGTTTGCCCGTGCTTGGTGGGTTTCCTCCCAGAGTCCACAGACATGCAGATCAGGTCAGTTGATGTTCCCGACTTGCCTGTACAAGACGATACAAGATGAAGTGGTGGAGATGAATAAATGAATGAATGAATGAATAACAGAGATACGCGCTGCTTAGAAACAATGTAGCTTCTGTTTAATTTAATTTGACGGTAAACTCTTGTATTTGAAGTGAGTTTGTATTGTTTAAATGCTGCACTTGGTTTTTAAGTGAGAGAACCGATGTTATAAGGAACGGGATACATTTAATTACTCATGTTTAATCATGTTGAATAAAGCTAAGGTATAAAACTTTTTTGAGTTTTTAAAATTATTAAGGTTCATGGTCGTAAACTTTTAACGGATTTGTAAAATATAATGTAATAGCAAATTGGAATATTTATAAAATCATGATTCATACAGATCGCAATGTTACTGGAATCGACACAGAGGTATTGTGATGGTCTCGTGTCCAGTGGTGATTTATCATCTGTTTATTTTCATCGTACACGTCATAAAACGCCAATATACTGAATGTGAAACTGCGTGAGGAAGGTAAGAAGCGTAGCTGTGGGAAAACACTGAGTTACGACGTCACCTTGTATCTTTTTATCAGAGCGTTCGGGTCGAATTAATTTTGTAGCACTTTGAGATCTGTTTCAAATATAACGTGCATTATAAATTACATTTATTATTATTATTATTACCTCTGACACTGGAGACTCCTTCCTTCCGTACATTCTGCACAAACCCCTTGTTATGTGTCAATGAACCGTTGCTATAGAAACCATAACATCAGCCCGAGAGCATGAATATAAACCTGGGATTTCTAGCTGAATAAAATTGAATAAGTGGGTGATTAGTCTAGCTCATCAGTATGATAATAAATTATCATGATACACACACACACACACACACATACACACACACACACACACATCATGAATATTGATGCGTGCAGTGTTTATACGTAGTGTGCCAAGTGCATGCCTGTGTCAACACCACGTTACGCAAACACCTACACCGATTTGTCACTCTGTCTATCAATGGCCCCTTTATCCGTCCCTTTCCTCCGAGGTATTCCCCGGATCACCGGAACTCGCTGCGCAAACGCCGCACTATAAAACAAATTAGGCCTGGTTTAAAACAACAGCAGAACAGATCTGAATGCAGACTTTCAGCTCCGAGCTCGTCAGTCTATCCATAGTCTGTAAGACAGACTATGGATAGACAGATATGCAGACATGCAGATAGACAGACTGAGAGACCGATGTACAGATTGGTGAACAGAAAGGAACAGGCAGACAGGTAGTGATATAGACAGACAGGGAGACAGACAGGCAGATAGACGGAGACAGATTGAGAGAGACAGATGAACAGAGAGGAGACAGATGAGACGCAGACAGACAATCAGATTGATGGACAGACAGCCCTTCATTTGTTCTTGTTTTACGTTCCTTCTTCTTTCCTTCCTTTGCTGGTTCTTCACTCTCTTTTACCCTGGAAGACTTTATTACTGATCGACTTGTCCATAACATTTAAACTCCTCAGCACTCAGGGAGCTGGAGTAGTGTGGATCAGTACACACACACACACACACACACACACACACACACACACACACACACACACACACACACACACACACAGAGGAAGTAGTGTGAGAAGGTCATGAGCGTGAAGTGAGGAAAAGCAGGACATCAGTAACGCGACACGCAGCGCACTGCATCACAGGGAGGAGGAGAGAAACGGAGGGAGAGAGGTGACGGTGATGAGTTCCTCAGAGGAGTAACGAGTCCTCCAGACTGACCTGGAGCTCAAACAGGAGCTTCTTCACACGCAGGACGTCAGCCGCTCGCATTATAAAGTGAGATAAGTAGTGCAGCGCAGTAAACAGTAGGTGTCAGGGGTGAGCTACAAGCACCTTTACACTCCAACCAACGAGGAAGAGCAGACGGAACACACTGCGTCCTGGACCATTTCAGGTGTCTCGTACCGCCTTGGTGTCCCCGTCAGACATGTAGTAATCACACACACAAACACTATTTAAATGTAATACACTAATATACTGTAGCATCAGGGCCTAAAATATGTTTCCTTTCATACTCTACGTATTTTTACCAGTTTTACTTTCTCACTTTTTTACTTCAGTGTAACACTTTTGCCTGTTTGTGTGTTTTGTTTTGTTTTTGTGAAGTTAATTATTGTAGTATTTCTTTCACGACTGTCGTTAGAGATCCTCAGGTCACTGTTAAACACCACAAGTACACAATAGGATGTTCCTACACATGCACGCACACACAAGTACACACCGATCGGGTTTCCTGTAGCTCTTCCCTGTACTGAATCCTAAATGAGTTTATCTGAGGTGTGTGTGTGTGAAACAGTAGAGGTAAAGGTTACCATAATGTCAGGGTGAGGCAGAGGGAAGGCCACAAGCATGTCCAATTAGTGTCACAGGAAAACACAGGGGGAATTTGGGGTGCCAATACTTTAGTCTTTAAACACAAACTCTTTCAAATGCCTCTCCACACCATGTAGTGTCAGTAGAACTTGATTTTAGAGCTATAAAATGTTCAATTTCGTAGATCTAAGCTGATATGTTAACTTTTTTTTTACTTTTTCCATGATTTATTTAACATTAAATATTTGTAAATGACATCAGGGGATGGATTGGCATGCTGTCCAGGGTGTACCCTGCCTCGTGCCCTGAGTCTCCTGGGATAGGCTCCAGGTCCCCGCGACCATAAATACAGGATAAAGCGGTATAGAAGATAGAAGAAGACATCAGGGGATTCACTGAAGTTTGTAAATTTACATTTAGGAATTTAGCAGACGATCTTATTCAGAGAAACAGATATGCTGTTTAAAGATTGGCAGAGACTCAGCTGTACGGACATCTAGAGGAAGTTTGTTCCACCACCTAGGTGCCAGAACAGAAAACAATTACATTTTTCAATTAAATTTTATTTATATAGCGCTTTTAACAATGGTCATTGTCTCAAAGCAGCTTCACAAAAATGAAAAAGATTTTGTTAGAAAAGAAAATATTTGGAAGTGTGTATGTGTGAGAAAAATGTGTTTAGATAATAATGAGATGAATGAATGATGAATGAAATGTGTCTGATGAGCAAGCCAAGGGTGACGGCGACGGTGGCAAGGAAAAACTCCCTGAGATGGCATTAGGAAGAAACCTTGAGAGGAACCAGACTCAACAGGGAACCCATCCTCATCTGGGTGATAACAGATAGAAATGATAACGTCATGTGTGTTGTGCAGGTGAAAAAGCAATATGACAGAAAATAATTTAAATTAACATGAAGACCCGTTCAGCATAGGGATGAGCCAGTGGACAGATGAGGTGCAGAGGGCAGATGGGGTCTGGATCACTGGAAGCACAGGAGCAGCACGTGTAGCTCCAAACCATCATGAAGCAGAATCCAGCTGGACCTGTTCCTTCTCTGGATGCCTCAGGAACCTCGCAGAGTCGACCTTTGTCTACTGAAGCTGGCACAATCTCCCGATGCCTCGGCATGGGTAGAAGGATACAGAACAGATGGGGAGAATTAGCGTATTTGCCATTCAGTATAGGTGTACTAGAGTATGAGGTTATGGGATGGGGTGGATGCATTTCTTCCTCGATCTCTGGGAGATGGTGGGACCTGCTGAGCAGTGGCTGGACGATCGGAGGGAACATGGTGCTGGTCTGAGACAAGTGGGTGTTGGGACATTTTTAGCTTTGTAGGCAAGCATCAGGGTTTTGGATTTGATGTGGGCAGCTACAGAACGCCAGTGCACAGAGCGGAGAAGTGGGCTGGTGTGGAAGAACTTGGGAAGGTTGAAAACGAGGCGTGCAGCTGCATTCTGAATCAGCTGCAGGGCGTGAATGATGGAAAGAGTCAGACCTGCCAGGAATGAGTTGCAGTAGTCCAGTCTTGAAATAAGATATGTCATCTGCATAACGATGGTATGGAAAGCTGTGTGATGATATGACTTTACCAAGAGACTGGTACAGAGGGAAAACAGTACAGGACCATGTACTGAGCCCTGTGGGACACCAGTAGAGAGTCTGCTTGGAGCAGATGTGGATCGCCTCCATGTCACCTCATACAACCTTCTAGGTAGGAAGCAAATCATTGCCATGCCATGTAAATGACTCTTCAAGTACAAACCAGATTCCAAAAAAGTTGGGACACTAAACAAATTGTGAATAAAAACTGAATGCAATGATGTGGAGATGGCAAATGTCAATATTTTATTCAGAATAGAACATAGATGACAGATCAAAAGTTTAATCCGAGAAAATGTATCATTTTAAAGGAAAAATGTGTTGATTACAAATTTCACGGTGTCAAAAAATCCCCAAAAAGTTGGGACAAGTAGCAATAAGAGGCTGGAAAAAGTAAATTTGAGCATAACGAAGAGCTGGAAGACCAATTAACAGTAATTAGTTTAATTGTCCACATGATTGGGTATAAAAAGATCTTCTCAGAGTGGCAGTGTCTCTCAGAAGCCAAGATGGGTAGAGGATCACCAATTCCCACAATGTTGTGCAGAAAGATAGTGGAGCAATATCAGAAAGGTGTTACCCAGTGAAAAATTGCAAAGACTTTGCAGTTATCATCATCAACTGTGCATAATATCATCCGAAGATTCAGAGAATCTGGAACAATCTCTGTGCGTAAGGGTCAAGGGCGTAAAACCATACTGGATGCCCGTGATCTCCGGGCCCTTAAATGACACTGCACCACAAACAGGAATGCTACTGTAAAGGAAATCACAGAATGGGCTCAGGAATACTTCCAGAAACCATTGTCAGTGAACACAATCCACCGTGCCATCCGCCGCCGCCAGCTGAAACTCTACAGTGCAAAGAAGAAGCCATTTCTAAGCAAGATCCACAAGCACAGGCGTTTTCATTGGGCCAGGGATCATTTAAAATGGAGTGTGGCAAAATGGAAGACTGTTCTGTGGTCACGATTCGAAGTTTTTGTTGGAAATGTGGGACGCCATGTCATCCGGACCAAAGAGGACAAGGACAACCCAAGTTGTTATCAACGCTCAGTTGAGAAGCCTGCATCTCTGATGGTATGGGGTTGCATGAGTGCGTGTGGCATGGGCAGCTTGCATGTCTGGAAAGGCACCATCAATGCAGAAAAATATATTCAGGTTCTAGAACAACATATGGTCCCATCCAGACGTCATCTCTTTCAGGGAAGACCCTGCATTTTTCAACAAGATAATGCCAGACCACATTCTGCATCAATCACAACATCATGGCTGCGTAGGAGAAGGATCCGGGTACTGAAATGGCCAGTCTGCAGTCCAGATCTTTCCCCTATAGAGAACATTTGGTGCATCATAAAGAGGAAGGTGCGACAAAGAAGGCCCAAGAGGATTGAACAGTTAGAGGCCTGTATTAGACAAGAATGGGAGAGCATTCCTATTTCTAAACTTGAGAAACTGGTCTCCTCGGTCCCCAGACGTCTGTTGAGTGTTGTAAGAAGAAGGGGAGACGCCACACAGTGGTGAAAATGGCCTTGTCCCAACTTTTTTGGGATTTGTTGACACCATGACATTTTGATTCACCATATTTTCCCCTTAAAATTATAGATTTTCTCAGTTTAAACTTTTGTTCCGTGATTTATGTTCTATTCTGAATAAAATATTGACATTTGCCATCTCCACATCGTTGCATTCAGTTTTTATTCACAATTTGTTTAGTGTCCCAACTTTTTTGGAATCCGGTTTGTATTTCACTGATATTTGCAAATGACTACTCAGGTCTTTTACTGCCAAAAGTATTCAAATGCTTACAGGTGTATAAAATCAAGCAACTACACAGACTACACAGTTTCTACAAGCATTTGTGAAAGAAAGCACCTGGCAGGACAGACACGCTCTACAGAGGGTGGTGCATCAACTGAGCGCATCATCCACACCGAGCTCCCTGAACTGCAATCAATCTACAACGAGCGGTGCTGGACCAAGTCCAGGAAGATTGTGAAGTACCTTAGCCAACAATGGACTGTTCTCTCTGTTGCGGTAAGGAAAGCATTTCCGCTCCCTGAAGGCCAACAAAGAGAGACTAAGGAGAAACTTTTTACCACAAAGCTATATGGACTCTCAATCACAACACCACGTAGGACTAAACACTCATTCCCCACCATGATGGTCATCACACATTACATTTGCAAATTTTTGCACGCCACAGAACTGTGAATTTGAATTGCGACCTTGCACAATATTTTGCATATTATCTTGCCCATTACTGAACATGGTCTCTACATTCCACTTCAACTCTTCTATATTTCATTACATTTTATTATATTTCTATAATACTATTTTTTTCTACTATTTATTTTTTTATAATGTTATTATTTATACATAATGTAAATTTCAAATTCTTTTTACAGCTAAAATCCCCCCCCCCCCATTTTTCTATATTTTTAATTTGTAAAATTCTCTTATTTCATACTAAAACTTTCCTTTTTTAATTTTTAGGTCATCATCAGTCATATAAGCATTTCACTTCATATGATACTGTGTATATGACAAATAAAATGTGAATTTGAATGGGTCGCTCTCAGAAGCTCAGTGAATTCCAGCATGGTAACCTGGTAGGATGCCACCTGTGCAATAAGTCGAGTCATGAAATTTCCTCACTACTAAACAGGCAACTTTTAGTGGTGTTAGAACAAAGTGGAAGTAATTGGGAATGACAGCAACTCAACATAGAGTCAAATGCTACAGACCTTCAAACCTTATGTGGTCTTTAGATTAGCTCAAGATCAATGGGTAGAGAGCTTCATGGAATGGGTTTCCATGGCCGAACAGCTGCATCCAAGCCTTACATCATCAAGTGCAATCCAAAGCATTGGATGCAGTGGTACTGTATAAAGCATGACACCACTGGACTCTAGAGCTGCGCTGACATGTTCTCTGGAGTGACAAATTACGCTTCTCTGTCTGGCAATGTGATGGACGAGTCTGGGTTTCACGTTTGCCAGGGGAATGGAACATGTCTGACTACATTGTGCTAAGTGTTCTGTTTGGTAATGGGTGGGGGGCTCGGCCCCTTAGTTCCAGTGAAACAAACTCTAAGGGGTCAGGGGTAGCTCAGTGGTTAAGGCATTGGACTACGGTTAGGAAGATCACAGGTTCAAACCCCACAACCACCAAGTTGCCACTGTTGGGCCCTTGAGCAAGGCCCTTAACCCTCAACTGCTCAGATGTGTAATGAGATAAAAATGTAAGTCGCTCTGGATAAGAGTGTCTGCCAAATGCCTAAATGTAAATGTAAGCTCTTAATGCTTCAGCATACCAAGACATTTTGGACAATTTCATGCTCTCATCTTTGTGGGAGCAGTTTGGGAAACGGACCCTTCCTGTTTCAACATGACTGAGCACCAATGCACAAAGCAAGGTCCATAAAGACATGGATGAACAAGTTTGTGTGAAAGAACTTGACTGGGTCCTGACCCTGATAGAACACCCTTGGGATGAAAAACAACTAGGCCTCATCAGACATGCCTAGTCTGACATCACGGAAGAATGGTCAAAAATTCTCATAAACACACTCCTAAACATGGTGGAAATAGTTGAAGCTGTTATACTGTAGCTGCAGAGGGCAAACATCATATTAAACCCTATGGATTAAGAATTGGATGTTATTCAAGTTTATATGCATGTGAAGGCAGACGACTGAATACTTTTGGCAATATAGTGTATTTGTATATGATGCCTCAGGTGGTCCTTTGGTATTTGAAAATCATTCTTGGATGGTTCCTTGATTTTTTATAAATGACTTTTAATTTGATTCAATTTCCGTCCGAGAAAGTTTATTTTGTACCTTCAATTAGTTTCAGCAACAAATGGAAAGCAGTTTGTCTTGTCATACTGGAGAAGGTTGGTGCATGTATGTAGCTAGTACAGTTAGCTAACTTTGATAATGTAATCTAAAATATAAAACTGGAAAGAAGGGAAAGAAAAAATACAGTGATAATATTCTGATTGTAACAATTTAAATTTTTAAGAGTTCAAAAAGTTTCAAAGAGAGAAATCAAAGAAAATAAAAAATAAAACAGAAAGTAAGAAAACATAAGACAAGGTGAAAAAATGCTTATTACTAATAAATAAATAAATAAATAAATAAATCATCAGTTCTAAATAATCATTTGGTGTCCCCAAGCCTCCAGACAGATTTAGTGAAATCTCATGCCGTACAAGGTTATACGTAACAATGACACCTGAGACTTCACTTGTCTTCCTACTCCCTCCATCTCTCAGCCCTTCCTCCAACCCAGCCATAAAACTCCCACAATCCCTTGGGGCGCAGGCTGTAAACGACACCAGGCCATTAATTAATTAATGGCCATTCGACTGTAGGCTGGCTGTGGCACTCGAGGCTCTCTTCTGTGTGAAAGGACAGAGCAAAGAGGGAAAAAGAAAGGTGGAGAAGGAAGAAGAGGACAGGACGAGGAGAGGACAAGAAGAACAGAGTATAAAGGAAGGGTGGCACTTTCACCCGGTCAGGCTATCAATCTGCCTGCCGCTGCAGAGGGAGAGAGAGAGGGAGAGGTGGAACAAGTGGAGAGAAAGAGAGAGAGAGAATAGCCATGGACTGGCCTTCGCACCCTCCTCCGGCGCTGGTTCCGGCTCTGGTGAGCGCTGGAGCGGTTCTGGTTTCCCATTACGTCTTCAACGCTGCTGCCCAGGTCCCAGACCCAGCGGTAAGACTATTCTTCCTCATTTTTCCTTCCTTTCTTCCTCTTCCTCCATTACAAAAAACACTATTCAAGTACTTGACAGCCGGTCATAAAACCGCCGCAGTACCACTAGAACACGAGCAGATAAAAATCCAGTGCAGCAGCAGCAGATGGCATGTTGGTCTGCATCAGTTCTGCATCACATAAACGTTCTAGTTTGTTTCCCTGTGAGAGGAAAATACCTTATGGTACTTCAGATATTCAGAGCCTAGAAAGACGACATTCGTGAACGGTTCTCTCTCAGATCCACATTTTATAGCAGGTTTGAGTCATTCAGAGATTTTGACTCCCTGGTTCAGGGTTCTGAAAGGCTTTATGGTGTTCTTAAAAGGATTTTACATTTCAAGAAGGTCTCTAGATGTTCTGAAAACTGTTGTAAAGGTCAGTGTCGTGTTCTAGAACAGTGATACTTTATATGATCCATGGGTTCTCTACAGCTGTAGTTCTCTAACCAGTAGCCTGAGCCACTTTATCTCTTCCACATTCTTGTAGAACAGTGGAACCAAACCTGACGCCATTTTCTAAATTTTGTTCAACCAGGAGAAAAAAAAAAAGAAAAAAAAAAAGAAAAAAAGTGTTCCTACAGTGTTCCTAAATTTCAGTATTTCTAGAATATTCTAAGCATTTCTTGAAAGTTCATTTTAACTAACTTAGACCCTGAGGACTGTTTCGTAAAACCACTGTTTTGCCGATTTCTAGAATGTTCTGAATGTTATAATTGTTCATTTGTGAAGTTCAGTTCTTTGCTTATTTTTTAATTTTTTTATTTTAAGTCTTAATATTCACAAATTACACATTGTGTTTAAACCTGAAGTTTTTCTACACAACTATTATTTCTTAGCTCAGATTATTTCAGTTTAAGAAAAATCTTTTGTTTGCATAAGGGATGAAACTGTCATGATATATTTGGAGTTTTTAAAAATATTTTTTTACATTCAATTTTTTTTAGACTTGTTTGCTGAGGGTCTTAGCTGAAGCTGCTGAAAGTTAAAGGTGCGTGTGGAGAAACCTGTGAGTGACCCACTCAGTGCTAACCAGGGATTCGTTTCCACGCTAAACTGATTAGCATCGACTCTGTCATGAAAGTAAACAAATAGAGAGAGAGAGAGAGAGAGAGAGAGACTGCTGTATTGTATAAACATCAGGGATTTGTGTTAAAACCTCACTAAGTGGAATATGTCTTCTATACGTTAGCTTGTACTAATAGCTTTAGCTAAAGCATAATGGTTACAGATTAGCAATGCTAAGGCTTTAGCAGCCTGAAACACAAACATTGAATAAAAATAATGTGTAGACGTTTCAGAGATACCAACAGTGGGAAGTGAACTAGTACTGAACTGAGGTTTACTTGACATTATTCTTATAATATGTTATAAATATACATTACTATAGTAACAGATTTTTATTTTTTACTAATGGATTTATTATTGGAAGGTATTTTCTTTTTGAGCAAAAGAAAATAAAGTACAAGTAGAATTCATTCACTCTAAATCGTTAAAAATGTAAAAAAAAAAATATATATCTTAAATACTAATAAATTTTATGTTTATATGAAAAAAATTAATTAAAATAATAAATAATTTAACATTTTTAACCTGTAAGAAAAAATATTAAAATTATAATTTTTTTTGCTATTTAAGAAGAATTCAAAAGTGCAAGTGTATTTTACGGAATAAATAAATAAATATTGCTTTTAGCTCCACAGGTGGGTAATTCCTGAATTTGTTTAGGTGGAATGTAAACTGGAAAATAAACTGGGCATGTGATCAGTTTCAATCCAAAAATGGAGGTCAACGTTTAGCTGCTAGGGCTTAATTTAAACCATCAGATCAGATCAGAGTCCTTCTCGAATCCTATTGGCTAATGAGTCGGAGATACAGGTCCTTCTAAAAAAATTAGCATATTGTGATAAAGTTCATTATTTTCTGTAATGTACTGATAAACATTAGACTTTCATATATTTTAAATTCATTACACACAAACTGAAGTAGTTCAAGCCTTTTATTGTTTTAATATTGATGATTGTGGCATACAGCTCATGAAAACCCAAAATCAAAAAATTTGCATATTTCATCAGATCAATAAAAGAAAAGTGTTTTTAATACAAAAAAAGTCAACCTTCAAATAATTATGTTCAGTTCTGCACTCAATACTTGGTCGGGAATCCTTTTGCAGATTCTTGTGTCTTGTGTCTCTTAACTTTCTCTTCACAATATCCCACAGATTCTCTATGGGGTTCAGGTCAGGAGAGTTGGCAGGCCAATTGAGCACAGTAATACCATGGTCAGTAAACCATTTACCAGTGGTTTTGGCACTGTGAGCAGGTGCCAGGTCGTGCTGAAAAATGAAATCTTCATCTCCATAAAGCTTTTCAGCAGATGGAAGCATGAAGTGCTCCAAAATCTCCTGATAGCTAGCTGCATTGACCCTGCCCTTGATAAAACACAGTGGACCAACACCAGCAGCTGACATGGCACCCCAGACCATCACTGACTGTGGGTACTTGACACTGGACTTCAGGCATTTTGGCATTTCCCTCTCCCCAGTCTTCCTCCAGACTCTGGCACCTTGATTTCCGAATGACATGCAAAATTTGCAACCTGTAGCCCATTTCCTGCACACGCCTGTACACGGTGGTTCTGGATGTTTCTACTCCAGACTCAGTCCACTGCTTCCGCAGGTCCCCCAAGGTCTGGAATCGGTCCTTCTCCACAATCTTCCTCAGGGCCCGGTCACCTCTTCTCGTTGTGCAGCGTTTTCTGCCACACTTTTTCCTTCCCACAGACTTCCCACTGAGGTGCCTTGATACAGCACTCTGGGAACAGCCTATTCGTTCAGAAATGTCTTTCTGTGTCTTACCCTCTTGCTTGAGGGTGTCAATGATGGCCTTCTGGACAGCAGTCAGGTCGGCAGTCTTACCCATGATTGCGGTTTTGAGTAATGAACCAGGCTGGGAGTTTTTAAAAGCCTCAGGAATCTTTTGCAGGTGTTTAGAGTTAATTAGTTGATTCAGATGATTAGGTTAATAGCTCGTTTAGAGAACCTTTTCATGAAATGCTAATTTTTTGAGATAGGGATTTTGGGTTTTCATGAGCTGTATGCCACAATCATCAATATTAAAACAATAAAAGGCTTGAACTACTTCAGTTGTGTGTAATGAATCTAAAATATATGAAAGTCTAATGTTTATCAGTACATTACAGAAAATAATGAACTTTATCACAATATGCTAATTTTTTTGAGAAGGACCTGTACATGAGATTAACTGATCAAAGTTTGAAGGAATTAATTTGTTATGCTAAACAATAAAAACAAAAAGTAAAAAAAGACGTTCTTGACATGGAAACAGTTCACAAACTACATATGACTAAACTGTGGACATAAAAAAAGAGTTTAAAAATCTTTTCCTAGCATTATAAGCTAAAACTTCAATGACAACACAATTTTAAAATGATAAACTTTCACTCCTAGCAACACTGAGCATTAGCGTTAACCATCACTATCGGCAAAGGACTACATTTTCTCATGAACAGGTTTACCTTTTTAAATAAGTTTAATGGAGAAGATTAAGAAGTATTATCTATAGTAGTTATTAGCATTAACCTCGATCCTGAGGTAATGACATTTTAGTGAAGCTGAATGTTAGCCTCATAATGAGCATCTCTGACGCATTAGCAGTGCACGTAAGCTGTATACGTAAATAACACTTGTACTTAGCAATGCTAAGTTAATTTTTGTTTGTCATTACAACATGCTAGCAGTGTGTTAGCATTTGCTTGTCTTGAGGAAGGCTTGTGTTAGCATCAAACCTAACCATAAAGTCAGAAACGGACGCTTTTAACACAAATACAGTACCGTGCAAAAGTATTCTTACCTCTTGAACTTTTCCACATTTTCACGTTTTTCTTTTGATTGTGTAAAGCTGCTGACAATTGTTAAAAGCGCTACACAAATAAAATTCAATTGAGACTAAAATTCAGCTTCACTAAAATTTAATTACATTAGGATCAATGTTAATGCTAATAACTATTTATTGCTAAATAGTTATGCTAAAACAATTGAATTGAATTTTACAACACAAACATGAATGTATTTTATTGGGATTTTATGTGAGAGACCAACACAAAATGGCACATAATTGTGAAGTGGAAGGAAAATGATGAATGGTTTTCGAAAATGTTTTCATTGTTTTGAACAAATAAATATCTGTAAAGTGTGACGTGCATTTGTATTCAGACCCAATTTGTAGAACCACCTTTCGCTGCAATTCTTTTTGGGTATATCTTCATCAGCTTCTTCCACATGTTTGCTGTTTCCCCCACATAGCTTGTCATGAACTGCAGCAGGACTTCTTATGGGTTTCATTCAATGTTGGCTTTCTTCTTGCCACTTTCCCATTTGTGTAAGTCACGACTAATAGTCGTCCTGTGGACAGATTCTCCCATCTGAGCTGTGGATCGCTGCAGCTCCTCCAGAGTTACCGTGGGCCCCTTGGCTGCTTCTCTGATTAATGCTCTCCTGTCTGTTTTAGGTGGACGGCCATGACTTGGTAGGTTTGCAGTTGTGCCATACTCTTTCCATTTTTGGATGATGGATTGAAAAAGCTTGTGATATTTTGTATAACTTAATCCTGCTTTAAACTCCTCCACCACTTCCCTGACCTGTCTGCTGTGTTCCTCGGGCTTCATGATGCTGTTGGTTCACCTAATGTTCTCTAACAAACCACTGAGGGCTTCACAGAACAGCTGTATTTACACTGAGATTAAATCCAGAGTAAAGGGGCCTGATTACATATACGCGCCACGCCCTTTGGGGAAAATTGGAAAACAATTTATAATTTTTCTTCCACTTCACCGTTATGTGCCACTTTGTGTTGGTCGTTCACACAAAAAAACATTAAAAACATTTACGTTGGGGTTTTAAAATGACAAGTTCAAGAGGTATGAATACTTTTGCAAGGCACTGTAATGAAAAAAGAATGACTGGTGTGTGTGTGTGTGTGTGTGTGTGTGTGTGTGTGTGTGTGTGTGTGTGTGTGTGTGTGTGTCTGAAATATTCACACTGTCTGTCACAGAAGAATAGAATTTCCATTTTTCAGTCACCCTTCCTCGTTTGGGTTTCTTTCTCCCTCTTAACAACGAACACACACACACACACACACACACACACACACACACACACACACACACACACACACACACAGTTAGTTGGTTATTATTTCTGTTAAAGCTTCAGTGATTCTCTTGGCTGTCAGCACCAGCTGCTACTGTTACTTTTTTTTTTCTTGATAGGATTTCTCATTCATATTCTGGCCATGTGAGGATCCTGATGTTACATTCGTTGAGGAACGCCTGGGATGATCCTGTGACTGAAGGCTTGTGATGGAACTACCTGTGCAAACGCAGACCAGCCAAACAGAAAAAAAAAAGATTTTTAAATTAACTTTTGCAGCATAATCCACTACTTGCATGCAGACTCGTGACGTACTTCCGCTTTGAAGTAATAGGGCTCGCTGAGTTCCGGTTTGTCGGCCATTGTGTTGGAGTTTGGAGGAAATGTTCAGAAAAAAGTGTGTTTATAGATTTCAGAGACAGCAGAAGGTATAAAACATACACTGTTGTGTTCCGCTTTGTACATCTACTGCGAAGTTCAACGGAACTTTAAGTTTTCACAGTTTTCCTTCAGATGTGGACCTTAGAAAATGGTGGCGGCTTGTGAACTTCATACGCAGAGACGATTTTTGTCCTACCAGCAATTTTAAGGTTTGCAGTAAACATTTTAGCAGTGATCAGATTATTGAACCGCAAACACCAGAGACACGAAAAAAGTTAGTAACTGGCGCTGTACCAGTGCTGTTAGCCTGGAACGATTACGCCGTTAAAGCACCGCGGTCCTCCTGAAGTGGTATCCGTCGAACTCGTACCCATGGATGTAACGATGGATCATGATTACTGTAGCATTCCTGAGCCTTCATTATTAGACCAGACGTGTTAAAATAGAAGAACTTTCTAATAAGGTGGAGGAGCTGAAAAAACATCTCCAAGAGCTACACGTTCAGCGTGACTGTACATTTACAGAACACAGTACAGGGTAGTATTTACAATGTGTTATCTATACAGTATATATATATATATATATATATACTGCTCTTAGTCTACCTCATAAGACTCTTGTCTGTTACAGGGCTGCTCTCCATCACTTTATCATACTTACAAGCTCTATTTGCACTATACAGTATGTCTGCATTTGCACTCTCTGCCATGTGCTCTTACTTGTATATTGTATTTGTTTTTTTATATATATTATATGTATAATTGTATTTATTCATATTTTTATTTTATAAATTCTACTTTATGTATTTAATGTTATCTGTTATCCACCAAGGGTCTGAGAGTAACACAATTTCATTTCTCTGTATGTCCTGTACATGTGGCTGAATTGATAATAAAGTTGACTTTGACTTTAATAAGTTCTTATATAGTATATAATACATATATATTCTTATATAATATGGTTATTTTGCAAATACGATGCACTTCAGTAACGTTAATCAGTGGGAGATCCTGGAGACAGCGGGTGTAGGACGTAGCCATTGCTAAACCGGAACTGACTCAGCCATATTGAAAAGAACGCGGAAGTTGGCGTGCAAGTAGCGCATTAGTAAAAAGAAAAAAAAGAATAAGGATGATTGTTCAGGTCACATGATGTGTTTCTGACTATTCAGTCACGTGGTTCAGTTCAGTTCAGTGCGCTGATGATGAAGTTCCATCACCTGGTAGTCCTGGCCCTGTGTGTGGTCTTTGCCTCCTCGTGTTTGACTCCTGCTTCACCTTTTTCAGCTGCTCCTCAGATTTGCCCTTTGACCCTGGGATTAAAGATTTTGTGAATAAACCTCGCTCACGTGTTTCGTCAGACTCCCTGCGAGAGTTGAACTTCTTCTTCAGAGCTCCTTCACTTTGACATTTAAACACAAAGAGGTGAGCGGGAAGGCAGAAGAAAGGCTGAGAGAACAGAAGCGTGATTGTGTCGTGATTAAACCCTGGGAATAAAGTGCTCGCTCCGTCTCTCACTGCACTGTTTGATGTTGGTGCTGAGAAATGTCACCTTTCTAGCTTAACCTTCTCAGGTCCTTCTCAGCACACACACACACAAACACACATCCTGTGTTAACTAGCTTCATGCTTTAATCCTATTATTCCAGGATAAAATATCAAACAAATATTAAATGGTTTCCTCCTCATCATCATCTTTGAAGTCCTCAGCCACATGGCTCTGGTGTTGGTGGTGCTGGTTGGTGTCTTGGTTGTGTTGGTGGTGCTGGTGATGGTGTTGCTTGTGTTGGTGGTCCTGGTGGTGGTGTTGGTTGTATTGGTGGTCCTGGTGATGTTGTTAATGCTGGTAGTGTTGGTTGTGCTGGTGGTGTTGATGGTCTTGGTGGTGGTGCTGGTGGTGTTGGTTGTATTGTTGGTGGTGTTGGTGGTTCTGGTGGTGGTGTTGGTTGTATTGGTGGTGGTGTTGGTGGTCCTGGTGGTGTTGTTGGTTGTGTTGGTGGTCCTGGTGTTGTTGTTAGTGCTGGTAGTGTTGGTTGTGCTGGTGGTGTTGATGGTCTTGGTGGTGGTGCTGGTGGTGTTGGTTGTGGTGGTGCTAGTGGTGTTTCAGGTGTGGTGGAGTTGGTTGTGCTAATGCTGTTGGTGTTGCTGGTGTTGTGATGGTAGTGCTGGTGGTGCAGAAGGTGGAGCTGTTGGTCCTGTTGGTGATGGTAGTCCAGGTGGTGCTGGTTGTACTGGTGGTGTTGGATAGGTTTAGCATGTGTTTAATAACAAGGTTTAATTTATCTCTGGTGATGTAAATAAAACAAAAGGAATGGACACAAAATGTTGTTATACTGAGTAATATTCAAATTATAAGTAATTGATTTCTGTCTCTCTCTCTCTCTCTCTCGCTCAGCTTTTGCCCACAGACCCCCCGCCAAAGCCGGACCCCATCACCTCGGAGACAGTAGTGTTCTGGGGGCTGCGACTCTGGCAGGTGGTGGGGATTTTCTCCATGTTCATCCTGGCCATCAGTAAGTCTGTCTTCACCACTCCGACAGCTGCATCTTCAGATCAAAGTCTGATTCTTAGCAGTTCAGTACAAACATTATTAAAAATAAATCATTTATTTGAATCTAATGTTGGTGACCGACATCTCTGGATCAATAAATAATGAAAAAAATTAAAATAAAAAAAATTACACTTTAGTATAAACATAAGTAATGATCCAGCTTAGCATGTAACACCTTTTTATATTTGTTGTCATGGTTACGCTTTTTTACATCAGCCAACATAAAGGAAATATTAAACATAAACAAAAACGTTCCTAAAGTGTATTTTTGACCTAATGCCATAAAATTCGCTGTGACTAGCTGAGGTTGCCAACATTTCTCTAATTATTTTATTGTATTCTCCATGACAATAAGACTTTAGACTAGCTCCATGGTTTTATTTGGCATAAAAAATATATGTATTGATGAAATATTTGAACCTTTGAGGTTACCATGGTGACAGTGGTTTAATGAAGTAATGGTATAATACTAATAAAGAAGGTAGGGGTGGGTCTGTAGTGTGTTGTGCTGGGGTCAGAGTGTATGGCACTGTAGGTGATGCGAAGTTGAGGATGTTGATCTCCAGACCGGTTGAGACCGGGTTCCTGGCTGCGGTAAGCACATCGCCCCAGCCGCTGGCGACTGATTAAACGGCGACGCTCCGAGCATGAGCTCAGTTATGCCCGATCCATTTATAAAGACTGCTTGAGCTCGCAGCGTGAGCTCAGCATCCATCAAATCCTGTGTAAATAATGGTGACGACTCCGCTCGGACGTCTCGTCACGTTCTACACACACATCCTGCTGAGGCACTCCAACCTTTCATTACTGCCATCATTACTGATCCTCCTGTCCCTGTGTTCTCTTTATCCACACTGAGTGTACAGATCAGACAAGCTGCTATTATCTGATCACAGAGAAAACAAGCAGAGATTAGAGTCACGATTAGTCCGGGTGCGGCTCGGCCCTCTTACTGCTTAACACCAAACATGTGGTCGAGCAGCCGGAGCACTGTTCTAGAGTTCTGTATCATGCAGCACTTGTTTATTTAGCTATTTACTTATTCTAACACACATCACACACACACATACACTCTGATGTTCTGCTGTTCTACTCAGTCATCCAGTCTTTCATTCTCTGTAGTGCTTCCTGTACAGGGTCACACACACGCACGCACACACTTACACAATACGGGTACTTTGAAAACCCTAGTTCACATACCCTGGACGGTGGGAGGAAACCTACCAAGCGCAGGAAGAACATGCAAATTCCACTCATACAGACTGGTGACTGGTGGCGACCCTGGTGCTGCGAGGCCACAGCGCTACGCCACATGTCACCTCACCTTACAGCCAGAGTTAATAATATTTGAGATCTTGTATTGATGATGGGAGGATCAAACCACTGTGCACAGTGTTCTCCAGCGCGGTGTTCTCCAGCGCGGCGTTCTCCAGCGCGGCGTTCTCCAGCGCGCCATTCTTCAGCACGGTGTTCTTCAGCATTGTGTTCTCCAGCGCGGTGTTCTTCAGCATGCTGTTCTGTAGCATTGTGTTGTCCAGCACAGGGTTTCCTGCAGTGTTCACAGGGCTGTAAACCGTTTACGTTAGCATGCAGTAAGCCAGGACATTATGACATGATGATGTGTGCTTAAAGATTCCGCTGTGCCCTTTGTGTGTGTGTGTGTGTGTTCCAGTCATCACACTGTGCTGTATCTTTAAATGTCGGGTTCCTCGCACAAAGAAGGAGATTGAGGCTCGTCACGCGCAGAGACTGGCGGCTAAGACCTACGCTAACACCCTGGAGACTGTTCCTCCACTCAATGAGCTCACTGAGATACCAGGAGGTACACTGACACGCACACTCTCTCAGACACACACACACACACCCACACACATGCATGCACACATGCTAATAGAATCGTCACTTTGAGCATTATAACAACTATAATAATGTAGCACAGAATTAGCAATGCTACTGTGTTGTAGCTGATACAGGACTGAAATGCTAACGGTGCAAAGATTCTTTACTATCACTGTGTTAACAATGCTAGCTAACACAAACCTAGCTCGTTATGCTAATTCTGTTCGCTCTTTACATTAGCATATTCTTCTAGCTCTTTATGCTAGCTGTTGCTTTTCTGTATTTCCTTCACACTTCTGTTTTCTGATGTTTCTGTTTTTCTTCTTCCTCTTCTTCTTCTTCTTCTTCTTCTTCTCTCTCTCTCTCTTTGTTTGTGTGTGTTCGACCTGTCAGTGGTTCGTACCGTCTCTGAGCACGTGCAGACGCGTGATGCAAATCAACTTCCTGCTGTCAATGAGGAAGATGAACCGACCAGTCAGAGCACTCCGAACGAGACGGGATAAAACTCTACATCAGTCTGTCTCTCTCTCACTCCGACTGTCTGTTACTTTATTAGTCTTTCTCTCTCTCTCTCTCTCTCTCTCTCTCTCTCTCTGTGTGTTAGTGCTGTTTGTGTATCTGTATCTCGTATAGAATAAACTTGGCTTTCTCTCCTCTTCTCTCGTCTGCAGAAACAGTAGTGTAATATGTAATGTGTGTGATGTATGTGTGACTGGTAATGTGTGCTATGTGTGTGACTTGTGTGTGGTATGATGTGTGTATGTGTGATGCGTGAGTGTGTGTGTGATTAAATACAAAAATTACAAAATAGCGTCGATATTACGTTTACGTTTTGATTTTAGCGCATATCGCCTGGCTCTCAGTTCAGGTATTTTACATGACCTTACCTCGGAATGCTGCAGATATCTTTGCTCTAACGACCCGTGTTTTATCTCATAGTAGCGTCTGATTTTTATTATCATCACAGTTTCTGAACATATGAGACAAAGTGGTTTTAAACTTCCCGCAAGAAGGAATAAACACACAGTTATCTGTCCAAATGTTTCATGATTCAGTTTTCAAAAGTTACCTTTTTGCTGGCATAAGTCATGCTGTGTCTGTTTCTTTTATTTGGGCTCTTTGTAGGTGCTTATGGACGTTTCTGTCTTGCACAGATCATTTTTCAAAAATTAGTATTGTATTGATAAAAATTTAAAAAACTTTTATTTTCAGTTTTTTTTTTATTGAAAAAATTCGTCTTGAACATTTTTTAATGGAAAAAAAGAAAAACGTTTATTAGGTGTGTGAAAAATAAAACGAACTCATCTTTCACCAGGTTGCACGAGTGCTCCATTAAAACCCCAAGTTCTCTCAAAGGTTTTTACATTTTCTGTTTTCTTATCAAAAAGAAGATCAATTGAGCTCCTTGATTTTGTTTGTGTGATTGTAACTGCTATGACAAAATAGTTTCACAATAGTTTCATTTCTCCTGCTTAGGTTTAAACACACGTTTGTTTGGAGTACAGAATAGTAAAAAGTGGTTGGAATCTAGAACACTCTGAATGAAAAATGGTCTCTTTCAACGTACAAAAGGATAGTGAAGCTTGACTTGTGTTCAGGTAAAGCCAAAAGGTAAAAGCACTCACCACTAAAATAACCGTTCTGCGCTGTAAGCCTCCAGATCTTTGAGTTAATGGTGGCTTATACAGTCATCTCCACTTTGGTCTCCTTCCTCAAGGAATCTGTGCACATCAAGCTATTGTGTATCAACGTTTCAATGTGAAATATTTTATTAAAAACTTTAAAAGCACAATCTTTTCTCAAACAGTGTAGAAATCCATGTTTGTAAGGTTTTTGTAGTTTAGAAAATGAGCAGTTTGGAGACAGATTGAGATCACAGAAAGGGACGTTTTTATCCTTTTGTCCAATCAATCTGTCTGTCTCTTCATGTTGTTGTGCTAGGATCCTCTTCGATTTGCAACTTGTGATGGTTCTTCTGTGTTTTGGAGATTTGCACTTGGTTAAATTCACTTCAATTTGATTTATATAGTGTTTTTAACAACAGGCATTGTCTCAAAGCAGCTTCACAAAATTAAAAGAAGATTTTGGGAGTGTGTAGGAGAAAGTATAAACGTAGGTCTTAGCTATCAGATCGTCCCGGATGAGCAAGCTGAGGGCGACGGTGGCACATAAAATCTCCATGAGATAGTAAAAGGATAGTTCCTTGAGAGGAACCAGACGCAACAGGGAACCCATCCTCATCTGGGTGATAACGGATAGAAGGGATTCCTTTTTGCTGACATAATGTGCGGCAGCAGGAAGTTCAACATAACCAAAGAAGTTAACATGGAGTCCTGTTCAGTTCAGCACAGGGATGAGCCGGACAGGTGCGCAGGGCAGAGAGGGGTCCGCCTCGTGTCCTAAGCCTCCTGGGAAAGGCTCCAAGTCCCCCCGTGACCCTGAATACAGGATAAAGCGGTATAGACGATGAGGAATTCATCAGGAAATCCAGCTGTGCCTGGGACATTAACATTAATCATACAGTGTAGAGCTTTGGAAAGTTCTTCTAGTTCTTTGGCCTGTTTTGTCCTGTCTGTCTCAGTCTGTCCTCCTGGGAAATCTTGGGCAGACTCTCTAAGAAAAACAGTTTAGAGTAGAATAGTTTTTTTTATAAAGTCAGACAGCTCTCATACGAATATCGACTGTATCAGGTAGGATGTCTCCATTTCCAAAACGTAAATTATATATAAAACGTTTGAGTGTGGCTTTGGCCTATTTTCTTCTATAAACTAAAAAAAAGTATTTGGAAGGAGCATCCATTTGATTAATGTCGTACGAGTGTGCTCTTACTAAAGCACCTTGCACTTTGGAGTCTAGGAGATCTGGGAATTCCTGCTTTTTTGTTTTCTGGTCTGAATAAAGTTTACATCACTGGAAAAAAATCATGGACATTAAAATTCTGTAATTTCTCTTTGTAGGTTATTTATTGACCGATTGTGTACTTTTGTGACATTGAGAGTGTGCTGTGGACACGACACGTCTCACTAATGCTACAGTGATGCAAAAGCCAGCTCCTTTAAAATAAAAATAAAAAATAAATAAAGAAAACGTAAACAGCGAAATCATCTCTAAAATACTGATTATCTGATGTGATAAATATCCAAAATGCCCCCTTTTTTAATATTGTAGATATTGTACACAGGTAGAAATAGACAAGTCGATAGAGACAGATGGGAAGAAAGAGTGAGGTCAAGAGAGACAGACAGACAGGTAGAGAGAGAGAGAGAGAGAGAGATATGTAGAAAGAGGTACAGTAGGTAGAGGGAGACAGTCTGATGGATATAGACACACACACACATGTATTAACTATCTTTACTATCGCTCACACACACACACACACACACACTGTTTACTATTACACACACACTTTACTATCGCTCACACACACACACACACACACACAGTAGTGTGTCTAGGAGACATGCTGTAGGGTAAAGAACATCGTATGTGAATGTACAGTTATATAACGGAGCTGCAGGTGATAAACTCAGACGACACACACACACACACACACACACACACACTCGTGGTGTTTTTACTAGCACGACAGCGTTAGTCATCACTGCTGACCGTGTTCTTTCTCGTTCGTTTTGCAGCGGCGAAGGTGGAGGTGAACACGGTGTCGGAGAAAGTGGACGGAGAGAAAGAGAAGAAAGAGAAGAAGGACAAAGAAGGAAAGAAGGCAGCAAAAGAGGGCAAAGGAGAGGAGAAGAAGGAGAATGAGAAAGAGGGAAAGAAGCCGGGGAAGGAGGGTAAGGGAGAGGAGAAGAAAGCCGAATCGGAGGAGAAGAAGAGTGAAAAAGGGGGCGGGGCCAAAAAATCTGCAAAGAAGTGATTGTGCTAAACCTTTTTTCTAATGCGAGCTTTTATTTCATTACTTTATTTTCTACAAAAGATTTTTGTACTTTATTGTAAATTTGTAAATATATTTAAAAATAAAAACGCTTCCTGAAGACATGTTGATTAAATACGAGTGTTTTGATATACGAGCATGCATCTGTAAGCAATTATGCTCACAATGCAAGGTTTAACTGTACAAAGAAAAAGGGAAAGAAAAAGAAAACAAGAAAACAGTTTGAAAGTTCTGTTTCAAAAGGTGCAACAAAAATCACAAGCTTTACTTTTCCATTAGAAGTAAAATCTTTCGCTGTAGATAAAAATTTAAACCTTATAACTGTTTAAAAACATAACCTGACAACTTGTAACATTCGTCTCTGTAAAATTGTATATGAAATATGTAATATAGAATATATTTTTCCTGTATTATTAGAAAAATGCAAAATAGTATGGAGAAAAATCTAAAGCCAAAACAAGCCAAAAACTCCGGTGATGTTTTACATGTTTTACTTTTTACAGACTTACAGAGAAAACAAAATGGACACTTTAACCATTGTTCTAGAGGAATATTTTAGATACAAATTTTGGAAAAATAAAGCACAAGGAAGTAGGACAATTTTTCTGAAAAAGATCACATGTAAGGAAACAAACAAACAAAAGCTCAACACACACTAAGAATTGTCAGTAATTCATTAAAAAAATTTTTTTGTGAAATGAAGCAACTTTGCTAATTAGATTAATTAGATTAACTAGTATAATAATAATAATAATAATAATAATAATAATAATTAATAATAATAATAATAATCAATAATAATAATAATAAATAATAATAATAATAATATGCAAATATAACTGTTTTTTAAAAGTGAAAGTTCCTTCAAATAATAATAACTGACATGCTCAGTTAGTTAATCAGAAATTGACAAATATTTAGCTTGTGCTTCTCAGAATTAAAATTTTGACACATTAAATATTGAGTACCTTAGCAAACCCAACAATCTAGTTGTTATATTCTTCAGCTTTAACTTTTTAAAATAAAAATCATCTAGCAATGTTACTTTAATAAGTCACCATCATGTCATATGTCCTTCATAGTTACTGCCACCTGACGAAGCGTCGGCGTGATGGCTGACAATACAAACATTTTACTGGTTATTTCTTTATTTCATTTTATTGTAAACATTTTGACCTACACAAATACAAACATTAACACACTTTTACACACTGAGTGGAATTACACAATACATGTTTGCAATACAGTTTTAAAACTTTAATAAATAAACAGAAGTCATAATTTGAGATGAAGGACATTCTGCTAAACGGGAAAACATCACAAACTTCTAAACGATAAATGTTAACTAAACGGTGGAGGTACACTGAACTAATCGAATAAATACACAGAAATGTGCAAATATCCACAATTAAAAATGATATGTAAAAAAACAACAATTCATAACATTTTTCAGTTTGAAAATTCAGTTCCAGTTCTTTACTAAATGAATTAGTTACAGTAAGTGCTAACTATTGCTCAGGGAATGAATGATTAGCTAAGTTAGCTTGCGATGTGACAGGGTATCTGTTAAAGAATTAAAGTTAGCATGCTAGGTATACTGGAGACAGTTACTCTAGCTGACTAGCTGTGTCTTGTTTCTTCCTGTAAGCTTATTTCCTGTTTCTTTAAAAATACTTTAAAAAATTATCTTTGAAAGGACGTGAGGTCATGGCACAAACGTACACACATTTTCCCTGTATGTAGCAAAATATAGCAAACATTTTCAAACTAAAGATAAAATTAGCAAGCCAGTGTTTTACTGCTAAGCAAAGTCAGTGTAGCGAGAAGTAAGGACACGCGCATGCTAACGGCTACACAGCACAGGAAAATTAATTGAGGAATGAGATGAATGAACTATGTTAAATAGTGTAGTCCTGAAGAAGTCACATGTTCTGTGTGAAGTGTTAAAACTCGTGTGGGCGGCTCGTTAGCGATTTCCATGAACCTGAATTTAACCACATTTTCTGTTAATTAAAAAATTACGAAAAGGTCATAATTTCCTAAAAAATATTAAACACAAAAAGGTTTCTGTAAAATATTAAACTTAAGTGTGAAGTACAAGAACAATCAAGAAAAACATAAAAACACCTGATTTGTTTTCTTAAAAAAACAAACAAAAAACACCACGTAAAATAACACATTTCACTATACAGAATATATTTTACAATATTTTACACATTAAATATAATCTTCATCTGATAACAATGAAAATCCTGTGACGTGGATCTGGCTGGTGGTGCAGAGCTCCTGGGTTAGCCTGTAAACGCTAGCCTGTTAGCTGATTCAGCAAAACTAGCAAGCTCCTCCTCCAGAGCAGATCCTGAACTTCTTGTGGAAGTCACATGACAGTTTCCCGCTCTTCCTCGACTAACGGGGTAGGCTTTTCGTCCGTGGATATCTTGGATGGCTCGTCTTCCTGCACGAGGAGTTCTTGAGCGGACGACGGTATGGACTGGTCCGACACCGAGCCGTTCTTTACGTAACCCGGAAGGTTTCGGTGCCCGTTGGTGCTGGAGTTAGTGTTCGCGGGCGTGAGGCGCATGCTGACATCACGCTGCCGTAACGTCACGTTAGTCACGCTGGTGTGGGAAACCATGGGGCCGTAGCTGTACGTGCTGCTACCGCTGCGTGCTTTACGTTTAAAGTCCAGCGCCAGCGTCCTCCGGCTCCACGACTTCTTAATCTCCGCCTGGACCTGGACATGGAATTACAAAAGCTGAAACTGTATAAAGATTATCGCTATATGTTTTCATTAGCGCAGGTACGGGTATAACACTTTATTCGCTAGCTTAACCCTGGAAAACCCAGACCACCTTATCCTAATAGGAAATCTATCTCCTTTGGCTGAAATGATGATACAGACCCAGTGAACCCTAAAACAGGTGTTTTTTAAAAATTAACCCTTTCCTACTACATGTAATGACATGGGTCATATATGACCCCTTGGGATATCCAGTATGTTTGACCAACTGGTAACTTTCACTCATGACATAAAGGCAGGAGTTCTTTCTTAGTAAGGAAAGACCAGATTCTCATTTCAAAATATATTTATTGATTTTAACTTATCAATGACTATGCACATAAAATTTTATTCTAAAGCAGGAACTAAAAACACTGGCATCAGCTTTTATATCACCAAATAAAAAGCACAGTAGCAGCCATGTTTGATGTGAAAAAAATCAGGTTAGTTCAGTCAGTTACCACTAAATGTCAGTGTTATGGGTTCACATAGGGCACACTGGGTTGTAATGCAAAAAGAAATCTTTACTTTGGTGTGTGGGTTGAATATGACGATGAAATAAAAGTCTGGGTCAAATATGACCCCATGGGTTCTCCAGGGTTAAACTCAGTTGGTGAGTTAATGATCATGCTGCCAAAATTAGCATTGTGATGACTGAAAAAAAAGGCTAATTACCTGCCATCATATTGAATGAAACTGAATCATTTATTGGTTTCTTTCATAGTTGTAGTATTAATAGTTAATTTAATTAGTAGTTAATTAAAGAATTATATTTTGCAAATGTTAAAGTGGAATAAGCATGAATTTTTGAATGTCCTTTAATCATCATGTACACGACTAACACTTAACAACACTAGACTGTTTAAATATCAACGAAAGTAAAAATGAAGTAAAGTAATGATTAAATAATGAATTAGATTAGGCACTTGGATATATTAATAAAACTCCTGAAGGTATCTGAATGTGGTGAGGTTGAGTTCAGCTGTAATAACAATAACACTAATAAGTGCAGTATTGTGCTGATCTCACCTCTCCGTTACAGAAGCAGTAAATAATCGCAACGAAGAAGCCCTGCAAGGAGAACACACATAATCTTCTGTTAGTGAACAAACAAACAAACAAACAAACTGTAGTGAATGACTGATCTGGGCAGTGTAATAAGTCTACACATATTCACACACACAAAACCAAAGATAGCAACTCCTACACATCCTGATTTCTACACAGGACACTGACTCAAATGGGGTGGGGTTTAATTTACCACCATCACCAGGACATTCCCAGTGCTTCTGGGTTTCTCACTCACAGATCTCTAGCGGAAATCACAAGGCTCCTTGAACATCAGCTTTACATCAAGAGGAAGAAATGTGTATTTCATACAGTATGTGCACTTTGCCATTGCTTGGTGACAGATGTGGTACTTATGGACCAGGACAGATCTTCTGAGGTCATGAACTGGCAAAGAAATACACCTCCACTAAAAGCCCTTCTGAAAAGGGGAAATAAGCAGTTACAGTCAAACCTGCCTTTTGAGTATTCTTCTCTAGGACGCTGAGTGACATAATAGCAATGAGAACAGACAGCTACACTCAGTCAAATTGAACGGTGGCACTAACTGGGGGGAAGAAAATGTCGCTCCCCACTAAGATGAGCTGATCATGTGGGTCCGAACCCCTCAAATCACAGGATATCCACGTACTCACTAAACCCAACAACTAATACAAAGGAAATACTGATGGCCAAACATGCCTCAGGACATCCAGAGGTTTGTCTCATGTCTCAGTTCAGGCTATTCCTAAGCCAGGGCTCTAACTCCTCCAACTACCTACAGTCCAAAGACCATGGCCACACCTTTCATCGCTGATCTGCTCTGAGATGCAGAGGTACCATGGTGATTTTTTAATGTCATTTTATGCTTCCTTGCACTTCCTAGGCAAGTATTATCTTTGCTCAATCTCCCATCAGTCTTTGACTGATGATGTAGATTAAATACAAACCTTTATTTGAACCTCTGCTCCTCGTTGAGTAGGAAACTCAACATGACACATTTGTATGTTTTCATTTTTTTTCTTTTAAATCGATACCTGAAATGAGTTAATGAGCATCTCGCAGTGCATCTGAATCTGCCAGGGCACTCCGGACACCTCCGTGTAGGGCATCGCCATGAACACGATGTAGTGTACGCCGAACAGCGGCATCAACACCAGCGTCGACTTCAACAGCTTCCTGCGCACAGACAATCATCATCATAATCATCATCACAACACCACCATCACCACCATCATTATCGTCGTCTTCATATTTAGCTTCAAAGAGCCAGACTTTCTTATACTTTTAATGAAATCCCGAGGAATAGTCCTCCAGGGGTCCGGAAAGAGTTTTTGCTTCTCATTTGGAGGAAGTTTTTGTCTTTCATGAATCATTGACATATAAAAAGCATCTAATTTAAGGCATGAACTAGTGGGAAACAGGTGCAGATGATGACAGATGATCAGGCCGCTCTGCCCCTCGTCTCTGGAATTCTCTTCTCTAATATAATATACATTCAAATCTCATCTTCAAACCTGTTTATTCAGAAGCACCCCTCCCACATGATGTAAAGCTGCACTTAAATGTTCATGTGTTTTTAAATGTGCTGGATGATGACATTGTCTAACATTGTCGTTTTAATTAATATAGTTTTAATGTTATTTACTACTCAATGTTATTAATTTATTTCTTGTTTCAATTTTGGATGGTGACTTGGTCGAGTAGAAAGGTGCCAATATAAATAAAAACTTCCTTTCGGCTGCTTTTGTCAAGGGGTCGCCAGGTGGTTACACCAAACGCACTTCCTTATGCAACTCTCCCATTTTCTATCTGGGCTTGGGACAGGCACTGCATTCTGACAGCGCGGCTTGAACCCAAAAGCAATAACCTAGAGCCTGTATTTAATATGAAGAAATGGGGGGTAAAGACATTTGCACAGTACTTCATATATTAAATTATATAATTTATATAAATAAAGTATCAAAAGTCTGAAACCAAAAGTCTGAATACGGAAACAGGTTACTGTATATAGTAAGGTAAATACTTCTTGACTGAGTATTAGTAGAGTAGAGTATAGTATGTAACAGTACGGTACAGTACAGTGGTACCTCAGCATACGAATTGCAAGAAATTTGCCTCAGCATACAAGGCATTTTCGGCATACAAGCGACTGAGCCAGTGGAGTGTACGCCCGGTTGCACCTACTTCTGATAGCAAAACATATTTGCATCAGTGAAAAATCATGAGAAATTAGTTTATTTTTTGCATTATGTGTAAGATTTAGTGAAGACGTAGCACCATGTGTCTAGAGAATGTTATCAAGGACGGTAGCAAGAAGAAAAGCGAGCCGCTTTCAATTTGGTTTTTAAAGCCGCCGGTGCCGAGAGGAATCATAAATTAAGGTTGAGAGTCTAAAGTTTAAAGTCTATTTACTCCATTTACTTGTCTTTTCTAAATGTTTTGATTGATTTTATATGCAAAAATTAGTAATATTGGTAAAATTTTTGGGCGGCTGGACCGGATTATCTGCATTTACTTTATTTCCTAAGGGACAGTGTGTTCCACAATACATAATTCCACCTTAAGAACTTGCCTCTGGAACGGATTACATTCATATGCTGAGGTCGCGCTGTATAGTGTAGTCTAGTGTAGAATACTATTATTGTAGTGTAGTGCAGTATAGTGTAGTATAGTATTAGAGTAATATAGTGAATATAGTGTAGTACAGTATAGTGTAGTGTAGAATAGTGTAGTGTAGAATAGTATTAGTGTAGTGCAGTATAGTGTAGTATAGTATTAGTGTAATATAGTGAATATAGTGTAGTGTAGAATAGTGTAGTGTAGAATAGTATTAGTGGAGTGTAGTGCAGTATAGTATTAGTGTAGTGCAGTATAGCGTAGTATAGTATTAGTGTAGTATAGTATTAGTATAGTGCAGTATAGTGTAGTGTAGAATAGTATTAGTGTAGTGCAGTCTAGTGTAGAATAGTATTAGTGTAGTATTAGTGTAGTATAGTATTAGTGTAGAATAGTATTAGTGTAGTTCAGTATAGTGAAGAATAGTATTAGTGTAGTGCAGTATAGTGTAGTATAGTATTAGTGTAGTATAAGTGTAGTGCAGTATAGTGTAGAATAGTATTAGTGTAGTGCAGTATAGAATAGAATAGTATTAGTGTAGTATAGTATTAGGCTAGTATAGTATTAGTGTAGTATAATGTAGTATAGTATTAGTGTAGTATAGTATTAGTGTAGTATAGTATTAGTGTAGTATAGTATTAGTGTAGTGCAATATAGTGTAGAATAGTATTAGTGTAGTTCAGTATAGTGAAGAATAGTATTAGTGTAGTATAGTATTAGTGTAGTGCAGTATACTGTAGTGTAGAATAGTACTAGTCTAGTATAGTATTAGTGTAGTACAGTATTAGTGTAGTACAGTATTAGTGTAGTACAGTATAGTGTAGTGTAGTATTAGTGTAGTATAGTATTAGTGTAGTGCAGTATAGTGAAGTGTAGAATAGTATTAGTGTAGTATAGTAATAGTGTAGTATAGTATTAGTGTAGAATAGTATTAGTGTAGTGCAGTATAGTGTAGAATAGTATTAGTGTAGTATAGTGTTGTGTAGAATAGTGTAGTATAGTATTAGTGTAGTATAGTATCAGTGTAGTGCAGTATAGTGTAGTGTAGAATAGTATTCGTATAGTATACTATTAGTGTAGTGCAGTAGAATGTAGTGTAGAATAGTATAGTGTAGAATAGTGTTGTGTAGAATAGTTTTGTGTAGAATAGTATTAGTGTAGTGTAGTATAGTCTAGTATAGTGTACTGTAGAATAGTATAGTGTAGCATAGTGTAGAATAGTATTAGTGTAGTGTAGAATATTGTAGTTTAGTGTAGAATAGTATTAGTGTAGTGTAGATTATTAGTGTAGTATAGTGTAGAATAGTGTAGTATAGTATAGTGTAAAATAGTATTAGTGTAGTGTAGAACAGTGTAGTGCAGAATAGTATTAGTATAGTATAGTGAAGAATAGTGTAGTATAGTGTAGAATTGTATTAGTGTACTGTAGAATAGTATTAGTGTATTGTAGTATAGTGTAGAATAGTATAGTGTAGTGTAGCATAGTGTAATGTAGTATAATATTAGTGTGGTGTAGTATAGTGTAGTATAGTGTACTATAGAATAGTATAGTGTAACATAGTGTAGTATATTGTAGAATAGTATTAGTGTAGTGTAGAATAGTATTAGTGTAGTGTAGTATAGTTTAGAATAGTATACTGTAGCATAGTGTAATGGAGTATAGTAGTAGTGTAGTATAGTGTAGAATAGTATAGTGTAGTATAGTGTAGTGTAGCATAGTGTAATGTAGTATAGTATTAGTGTGGTGTAGTATAGTGTAGTATAGTGTACTATAGAATAGTATAGTGTAATATAGTGTAGTATATTGTAGAATAGTATTAGTGTAGTGTAGAATAGTATTAGTGTAGTGTAGTATAGTTTAGAATAGTATACTGTAGCATAGTGTAATGTAGTATAGTAGTAGTGTAGTGTAGTATAGTGTAGAATAGTATAGTGTAGTATAGTGTAGTGTAGCATAGTGTAATGTAGTATAGTATTAGTGTGGTGTAGTATAGTGTAGTGTAGTATAGTGTAGCATAGTGTAATGTAGTATAGTATTAGTGTGGTGTAGTATAGTGTAGAATAGTATAGTGTAGTATAGTGTAGTGTAGCATAGTGTAATGTAGTATAGTATTAGTGTGGTGTAGTATAGTGTAGAATAGTATAGTGTAGTATAGTGTAGTGTAGCATAGTGTAATGTAGTATAGTATTAGTGTGGTGTAGTATAGTGTAGTATAGTGTAGTGTAGTATAGTGTAGCATAGTGTAATGTAGTATAGTATTAGTGTGGTGTAGTATAGTGTAGTATAGTGTAGTGTAGTATAGTGTAGTGTAGCATAGTGTAATGTAGTATAGTATTAGTGTGGTGTAGTATAGTGTAGTATAGTGTAGCATAGTGTAATGTAGTATAGTATTAGTGTGGTGTAGTATAGTGTAGTATAGTGTAGTGTAGCATAGTGTAATGTAGTATAGTATTAGTGTGGTGTAGTATAGTGTAGTATAGTGTAGTATAGTGTAGTGTAGCATAGTGTAATGTAGTATAGTATTAGTGTGGTGTAGTATAGTGTAGTGTAGCATAGTGTAATGTAGTATAGTATTAGTGTGGTGTAGTATAGTGTAGTATAGTGTAGTATAGTGTAGTATAGTGTAGTGTAGCATAGTGTAATGTAGTATAGTATTAGTGTGGTGTAGTATAGTGTAGTATAGTGTAGTGTAGCATAGTGTAATGTAGTATAGTATTAGTGTCGTGTAGTATAGTGTAGAATAGTATAGAGTAGTATAGTGTAGTATAGTGTAGTGTAGCATAGTGTAATGTAGTATAGTATTAGTTTGGTGTAGTGTAGTGTAGCATAGTGTAATTTAGTATAGTATTAGTGTGGTGTAGTATAGTGTAGTATAGTGTAGAGTAGTATAGTGTAGTATAGTGTAGTGTAGCATAGTGTAATGTAGTATAGTATTAGTGTGGTGTAGTATAGTGTAGTATAGTGTAGCATAGTGTAATGTAGTATAGTATTAGTGTGGTGTAGTATAGTGTAGTATAGTGTAGTGTAGCATACTGTAAAGTAGTATAGTATTAGTGTGGTGTAGTATAGTGTAGAATAGTATAGTGTAGTATAGTGTAGTGTAGCATAGTGTAATGTAGTATAGTATTTGTGTGGTGTAGTATAGTGTAGTATAGTGTAGTATAGTGTAGTGTAGCATAGTGTAATGTAGTATAGTATTAGTGTGGTGTAGTATAGTGTAGTGTAGCATAGTGTAATGTAGTATAGTATTAGTGTGGTGTAGTATAGTGTAGTATAGTGTAGTGTAGCATAGTGTAATGTAGTATAGTATTAGTGTGGTGTAGTATAGTGTAGTATAGTGTAATGTAGCATAGTGTAATGTAGTATAGTATTAGTTTCGTGTAGTATAGTGTAGAATAGTATAGTGTAGTATAGTGTAGCATAGTGTAATGTAGTATAGTATTAGTGTGGTGTAGTATAGTGTAGTATAGTGTAGAGTAGTATAGTGTAGTATAGTGTAGTGTAGCATAGTGTAATGTAGTATAGTATTAGTTTGGTGTAGTGTAGTGTAGCATAGTGTAATTTAGTATAGTATTAGTGTGGTGTAGTATAGTGTAGTATAGTGTAGAGTAGTATAGTGTAGTATAGTGTAGTGTAGCATAGTGTAATGTAGTATAGTATTAGTTTGGTGTAGTGTAGTGTAGCATAGTGTAATTCAGTATAGTATTAGTGTGGTGTAGTATAGTGTAATATAGTATAGTACAGTACAGTACAGTATAATTGCAGTGTGTGAATGTTGGGGCTGTGGGGGCGGAGCTTCCACCTCACCTGTACTGCTGCCTGCTGTCGCAGCGGCCGGCGTTACTCTCCCTCAGCTTCATGGCCAAAACCCGAATGATGTTCAAGAAGAGCAGGAAATTAATCTATACAATAAATGAGTATTGTTTTAGGTGGAGTTATATGTTTTAGGTGGAGTTATATGTTTTAGGTGGAGTTATATGTTTTAGGTGGAGTTATACGTCCTCATGTCTGTGTGCAGCGTAACGCCAGCGTTCTACAGTAACAGTAACCAACACTGAACTGTCACTCAGTACAGGGGCTGATTAACTTCCTATCACAGTAGAGCAGATTTATATTTATGGGCTTGTTCTAATACATTATGGTTTCCATAGCAACAGCTTGGCAACTGTGTGTGTGTGTGTGTGTGTGTGTGTGTGTGCGTGTGTAAAAACTCACCGCAACGGCTAATAGAATGGGGATCTGTACAATCCATTTCAGATTACCAGCACTCAGGTCCCAGCACCTGTGTCACACACACACACACACACACACACACACACACACACACACACACACACACACACACACACACACACAAACACACACACACACATTTAGTCACCCCATCTATTATCCTCAAAACGTAGGTCATTACCTCGACACTATGGTAATTGACAGACCATTAATTAATGCTAGCAGCAAACTGTGTAAAAGTGTGTGTGTGTGTGTGTGTTACTCACTCTGTGTCAGCAAGTGTGGCCCGAAGACTGGCCCAAACGGTCACAAATATAGCAGGGATGCCTGGAACACAGAGAGAGAGAGAGAGAGAGAGAGGGAGAGAGGGAGAGAGAGATAGGGAGGGAGAGAGAGAGAGAGAGAACAGCAATCAGATACCAGCCATGATCATCTGGGTGATAACGGACAGCAGGGATCGATCTGCATTTAAAAATAAGCGAGTGTAATGCTGTAAGACACGAGAGATGAGTGTGTTGGTATACGACCCGCGTGTAACACCGTGAGCCGTGAGTGTAACGGGGGTCAGGACTGATCAGTGATGCGAGGCGACTCCACTGCATCCACATTGTATGCGCTGTGCATACACTCACACACTCCGCACAGTGTGTACAATGCAGGCGCAGTGAGGCCTATGAGCCCATCAGTCTATCCATATATTAACACGACCTTTAATCACACAACGCCCCCTGGAGTTAACTGTGGGGAATTTGTGTCGCCTGCAATTATGATCCATTCACACACGAATCACAGGATCGCGGTTTATAAAGGAGCCGGGACACGGGGTGACGCAGCCGTCATTACCCTCATTATCCTCGTTTTCATCCGAAAAACACTTATTGTTCATTATGTCATGTTTAAATATCAGGAGCTAATTGCTAGCAGGATCCGAGTGTTAAAGCAGCAATAAAACCAACACAACACAACACACTCTGGTCTCTGAAGCACAGGAAGAAAAACCTAATAAATAAAGGTATGTAAATACATGCGATTCAAATTCAAATTCAAATTTTATTTGTCACATACACAGTCATACAGTATGAAATGCAGTTTCTATATTAAACATATAGAAATATTATATTTAAAGCATAAAAATGATATCTTGCGCCATAATGCGTTACACACTACACATGGTGAGATGAACAAACAAACAAACAAACAAAGTGTGTAATGAATTACTGTGTATTGTTTTTAAAATCTATCACACACTGAGAATTGGACCATATATGGATCTGACTGTGTTTGAAGCCCCGCCCATTTCCTTACCCCAGCCAAGGACAGTGAAGCCCCAGAGGTACTTCCTGTCAGAGAAGAAGGTCATGAAGATCAGGCTGTGGAGGTAAAGGCCTTCCACCAGGATCCAGTAGTAATTACTCGAGAGGAAGTACAGGAAGAGCGTGACGGTGATCTTACAGCCGATCTTCATCACCATCATCATCACCAACAACAACAACAACAGTGAGAAAGTTAATCCAGTAAACATTAACAGCATTTACTTTCATTCAGGAACACATTTAGATTTGTTTCATTACATTTCTATTTATCGCTGCTCTATTAGACACACACACACACACACACACACACACACACACGCACACACACACACACACGCGAAAACACACACACACGCGAAAACACACACGCGAACACACATACACGCCTCACCACAGAAAGTGCTATACAGCAGTAAAGCTCAGTACATTGGGTCAGTCATTTTAGTTTTACAACATATTTAATAAATGAAGAGAATTTTCCTGTATGGATGGTGTTTATATAGGAAGAAAAAGTTAGGAAGAAAAACAAAAATAAAGGAAACAAATAAGGAATAAAAAAAACTAAACAAAGCATGCAAAATGTACAATAAGAAGAAAAGAAAGAAAACTGATTGATAAGAAAAAAGTGATCTAACAATAACTGAAGAATAAAAGACAAAGTACGCAATCAATGAGAGAAAGAGGATGAAAGAAGAAAGAAAGAAATTGTAAAACAATGAAATAAAAAAGAAACAAAAAAGATGAAAAAGAAAAGAGAAAGAAAAGAAAATGAAAGCAAAAAAAAACTAAGAAAGAAGAACTAAAAAAGGAAGAAAGGAAAATAAGAACAAGAGCAATTATAAAACACTAAAGAAAGAAAAGAAATAAGAAAAAGGAACAAGCAAAAACAATAAAATGAGAAAGAAAGAAAGAAAGAAAGAACACCCCCCCCCCCGGTGTGGATTGTAAGACGTAAAGCCAGACAGAGAGAGAGAGAGAGAGAGACAGTGAAAGCTCAGGGATTTGCTAAGGTGCTCAGAGGAGGAAAAGGACGTACAAACTTGTTTTTGTCGGTGGGCGGGGCTTCGGTGATGGACTTGAGATCCTCAACTGTGATTCGCTGACTGTGAGTCTCGTTCAGCGTCGACCCCGAATACAGAACAACGTCTTTAACAAAGATGCTGGCCGCTCGAAGCATGAACGACACGAACAGGTGCATGTGGATGAAGTTCCTCGTACAGTGCAGACGTCTGTTGGGGGGTGTGAAGGGGTGGAGAAAGTGACATGAAGTGACAGAAATGGGGAGCAGAGTGACACAGGATGGAGAAGAAGCTCAATATATAGTAGTGCTGAAACCAGAGTAATATTAATTCACTATGTCTACAAGCACACGTCTGTCTGTCTGTCTGTAACACATTACATAGAGAGAGAGACAGAAATAATTTCTTGATTTTGAAATCAATCAATCAATCAATCAGTCAGTGAGTGTGTGGCGGCAGTACACAGCATAGACAGTACAGACAGCGCAGAGAGTACAGGCAGCACAGACAGCACAGGCAGTACAGACAGCACAGCACAGACAGTAGTACAGGCAGTACAGACAGAACAGACAGTACAGGCAGTACAGACAGCACAGATAGTACAGGCAGCACAGACAGTACAGGCAGTACAGACAGCACAGACAGTACAGACAGCACAGACAGCACAGATAGTACAGGCAGTACAGACAGCGCAGACAGCACAGCACACACAGTACAGCCAGTATAGACAGCACAGGCAGTACAGACAGTA
>CM060108.1:52663680-52696180 GCA_030522415.1 Channallabes apus | reverse complement strand
TCATTCATGGAATACAGACTCCGTACATACCGATTTCCACATTGCTCCACGTCTCGTCTCGTCCTGTCTCCTCCCCAACTCCTGCGCCTCATCTACTGCCGTGCATCCACTCCGTGTGCGACGGTTCAACTTGTTACCTCCGATCATCCACCAGCTCCAACGCCACCTCAGTTAAGCTAACCGCTTTTTCCACCCATTGTTTCACTATATACAAACTGTCAATAAAACGCCCGTTCGGGTTTTCACGCTATCTGTATCTGTTTGAGTGTCTTCCGTAACAGAAGGTCTGACCATACAATGAATCCAACGGGCCAGGATCTAATACTAGAGCTGGTGGAGCGTCTTCGCCAACTTCTGGCAACAACCACTCCTTCTCCTACTCCTCCCGTTCACGCCAGTCCCACGGCAGCGCCACCGCCCTATGGTGGCGAGGCGGAGAACTGCAGAGGTTTCCAACTCCAGTGCGAGCTTCACTTCGAAATGCAGCCTCTCCGATTCCCCACAGACCGAGCGAAAAATCGCTTTCATTATCTCACTTCTCACAGACAAGGCGTTACAATGGGCAGAAGCTATTTGGCAACAAGATGGTCATGTCGTCCATGATTATGAAGATTTTCAAACTGTTCAAGCTGACTCAAGGTAACAGTAATATAAATGATTATGTCCTTACTTTCAGAACTCTTGCAGCCTCCAGTGGGTGGAATGAAGCCGCCTTACTGACAAAATTCAGACAAGGACTTAACCCACATCTCAGGCTGCAGCTCGCGACACATGACGATTCGATGGGTTTGGAACAGTTCTTGCAAACGTCCATCCGGGTCGCTAACCGTCTTTAGGAATGTACCGCCGAAACCTCCGTGCTCAGAGGCGCATCCGCAGTTCTCCGCACCCCTGAAGTGAAATCTGCTCCAGAACCTCAACAGACTTTTTCCAGGCTCACTCCAGCTGAACGACAATGCCGGCTGACCCATGGGCTCTGTCTCTACTGTGCAGAAAAGGGGCACGTCCGCCTGACATGTCCTAGACATCCTCCCCGTCCTCTGGTGTCCTCCCCGTCCTTTCCTATCTCAATAAACCCATGGCCCCGTTAACAACCACTGTCGCCATTAAAATAGCTGACTCCTCTGTTGCAGTAAAGGCTCTCCTAGATTCTGGATCAGCTGGTAATTTAATCTCCGCTACCCTGTGTCAATGGCTCAGAATACCCCTATTACTCCACTCCACTCAATTCAAGATCCGCTGTGTCACTGGTGCCCCCCTCGGGGGGGATTGGTTCATCACACCACGCCTCTCCTCTCTATGCAAATAGGCTGACTTCACACCGAACACATCAAGTTCCTGGTTCTGGAGCGGTCCACCTCCGACATCATTCTTGGACGTCTGTGGCTCGCCGAACACCAGCCCATTATCTCCTGGGACAGTGGCGAAATCTTGAAGTGAGGAGCTGAATGTCTAGAGCACTGCATACAGGCGAAACCCCTCATCTCAGTTAGCACAACCTCAGTGGAAAGTCCTGCAGAACAACAGAGTACCCCTATCCCCGAACTCTACTCCTCCTTCTACGACGTCTTCTGCCCTCGGCGAGCCATGCAATTACCACCTCCGGAGAAAGTGCAAGCCATACGAACCTGGCCCGTTCCAACCAACATCAAACAACTCCAGCGTTTTTTGGACTTTGCAAATTTCTACAGGAGGTTCATTAGTCACTACAGTTCCATAGTCTCCCCGCTCACAGACCTCCTGAAGGGCAAACCCAAAAGCCTCCCCTGGGACTCCGACGCAACTCGAGCCATGGAAAGACTTCAAGAAGCATTCACTTCGGCACCCATCCTTGCTCTCCCGGATTCCAGTAAACCTTTCCTGGTAGAAGTAGATACTCCACAATCCGGAGTGGGAGCCGTCCTATCACAGCAGCAGGGGAATCCTCCTCAGTTTCTTCCTTGTGCTTTCTTTCCCAGAAAATGACTCCAGCAGAATGGAACTATGACATAGGAAATAGAGAACTCCTAGCTATCAAGCTCGCGCTAGAGGAATGGAGACATTGGTTAGAGGGGGCCCTACATCTTTTCATAGTCTTGACGGATCACCGGAATCTAGAATATCTGCGTGAAGCCAAACGTCTCACTCCCCGACAAGCCAGATGGGTGTTGTTTTTTACTCGATTGCATTTCACAATCACATATAGACCCGGAACCAAGAACACCAAAGCTGACACCCTGTCCTGTCTACATGAATCGGAAGAGACTCAAGAAATGCCCGAGAACATTCTCCCTTCCACCTTATTCTTCTCTCCGATCCAGTGGGGATTGGAGGAAGAGATTCGTCAAGCCACGATCACCGAGCCCTCTCCGCCAGAATGCCCCGCTGATCGGTCTTCGTTCCTACTACACACCGGGAAGCTCTCCTTCACTCAGCTAAGGACACTGCTGAAACCCTCTTTAATCACGTTTTCCGGGTTTTCGGCATTTCAAGTTTCAAATTTCCGGTTTTCAAAGTTCTGGAGGGCCTTCTTCCAACTTCTAGGTGTGACCGTAAGCCTATCTTCTGGGTACCATCCCCAAAGCAATGGACAAACAGAACATAAGATCCAGCCGATATCTCCGTACCTTCTACCATGACCGCCAGCACTCCTGGAGCCAGTTCATCACCTGGGCCGAGTATGCACAGAACTCTCTTCGTCAACCTGCTACAGGGCTTACCCCCTTCCAGTGCATACTCGGTTACCAACCACCTCTTTTCCCATGGAACGGAACACCATCTGAAGTCCCTTCTGTGAATCACTGGTTCCAGGAGAGTGAGAGGGTCTAGGACTCAGCTCACCAACAACTACAACATGCAGTTCGGAGACAACGCATTGTCGATGATGTGAGGAGAGGGGACACTCCAACTTTCCAAATTGGACAACAAATCTGGCTCTCCACACGCGACATCCGTCTTCGGCTGTCCTTCAAAAAGCTGAGTCCCAGATTCATTGGCCCCTTCACCATGCTCTCACAGATCAACCCCGTCAAGTACAAGTTAAGTTTACCACGCACATACAAAATTCACCCCACATTTCACGTGTCACTCCTAAAATCCTATCATTCACCCGTTTTCCCTGTTTCTACAGAGCCTGGTCCCGAAGACGAACCCCCTTGACCTGGACCTGGAAGACGGAACGATCAACGCCATACAGGAGATCCTGGTTGGCTCGAGTATCTTGTGGACTGGGAGGGATATGGTCCTGAGGAGAGGGTCCCATCCTCGACATCCTCGACCCAAACCTCCTCAGGGAATTCCATCAGCAACACCCACAAATGCCTGCTCCCAGAAGAAGAGGTCGTCCAACCTTGCGGCGAGCTCAGCGGCCCTCATGAGTGGTCCGTGGAGGGGGGGGTTCTGTCACGGAAACACCAGGCTCTACCCTTAATCTTCGTTCCCAATCACCCGAGTTCTGAGCACACACCTGATTCACATTTGCACCACACCTTATATACACCTCACTCTCCAGCACTCAGCGTCTGACCTCATTCATGGAATACAGACTCCGTACATACCGATTTCCACATTGCTCCACGTCTCGTCCTGTCTCCTCCCCAACACCCCAGTTAAGCTAACCGGTTTGTCCACCCATTGTTTCACTATATACAAACTGTCAATAAAACACCCGTTCGGGTTTTCACGCTATCCGTATTTGTTTGAGTCTGTCTTCTGTAACACCAGTGGCGTTAATTACCCTTCAGCCAACCCACCACTGCATGGCGATAATTACCCTTTAGCCCACCCGCCACTGCATGCCGATAATTACCCTTCAGCCCACCCGCCACGGCATGGCAATAATTACCGTTTAGCCCACCCGCCACGGCATGGCGATAATTACCGTTTAGCCCACCCGCCATGGCATGGCGATAATTACCCTTTAGCCCACCCACCACTGCAGGGTGTTAATTACCCTTTACCCCACCCACCACTGCAGGGTGTTAATTACCCTTTAGCCCACCCACCACTGCATGGCGTTAATTATCCTTTAGCCCACCCGCCACTGCATGGCGTTAATTACCCTTTAGCCCACCCGCCACTGCATGGCGTTAATTATCCTTTAGCCCACCCGCCACTGCATGGCGTTAATTACCCTTTAGCCCACCCGCTACTGCATGGCGATAATTACCCTTTAGCCCACCTGCCACTGCATGGCGTTAATTACCCTTTAGCCCACCCGCCACTGCATGGCGTTAATTACCCATTAGCCCACCCGCCACTGCATGCCGTTAATTACCCTTTAGCCCACCCGCCACTGCATGGCTATAATTACCCTTTAGCCCACCCTCCACTGCATGGCGTTAATTACCCTTTAGCCCACCCGCCACTGCATGGCTATAATTACCCTTTAGCCCACCCGCCACTGCATGGCGTTAATTACCCTTTAGCCCACCCGCCACTGCATGGCGTTAATTACCCATTAGCCCACCCGCCACTGCATGCCGTTAATTACCCTTTAGCCCACCCGCCACTGCATGGCGATAATTACCCTTTAGCCCACCCGCCACTGCATGGCGATAATTACCCTTTAGCCCACATGCCACTGCACGGCGTTAATTATCCTTTATCCCACCCACCACTGCATGGCGTTAATTACCCTTCAGCCCACACACCACTGAATGGCGTAAATTATCCTTCAGCCCACCCACCACTGCAGGGTGTTAATTACCCTTTAGCCCACCCACCACTGCAATGGCGTTAATTACCCTTTAGCCCACCCACCACTGCATGGTGTTCATTATCGTTCAGCCCACCCACCACTGCATGGTGTTAATTACCCTTTAGCCCACCCACCACTGCATGGTGTTAATTATCCTTCAGCCCACCCACCACTACATGGCGTTAATTACCCTTTAGCCCACACGCCACTGCAGGGTGTTAATTACCCTTTAGCCCACCCACCACTGCATGGCGTTAATTATCCTTTAGCCCACCCGCCACTGCATGGCGTTAATTACCCTTTAGCCCACCCGCCACTGCATGGCGTTAATTATCCTTTAGCCCACCCGCCACTGCATGGCGTTAATTACCCTTTAGCCCACCCGCTACTGCATGGCGATAATTACCCTTTAGCCCACCTGCCACTGCATGGCGTTAATTACCCATTAGCCCACCCGCCACTGCATGCCGTTAATTACCCTTTAGCCCACCCGCCACTGCATGGCTATAATTACCCTTTAGCCCACCCGCCACTGCATGGCGTTAATTACCCTTTAGCCCACCCGCCACTGCATGGCTATAATTACCCTTTAGCCCACCCGCCACTGCATGGCGTTAATTACCCTTTAGCCCACCCGCCACTGCATGGCGTTAATTACCCATTAGCCCACCCGCCACTGCATGCCGTTAATTACCCTTTAGCCCACCCGCCACTGCATGGCGATAATTACCCTTTAGCCCACCCGCCACTGCATGGCGATAATTACCCTTTAGCCCACATGCCACTGCACGGCGTTAATTATCCTTTATCCCACCCACCACTGCATGGCGTTAATTACCCTTCAGCCCACACACCACTGAATGGCGTAAATTATCCTTCAGCCCACCCACCACTGCAGGGTGTTAATTACCCTTTAGCCCACCCACCACTGCAATGGCGTTAATTACCCTTTAGCCCACCCACCACTGCATGGTGTTAATTATCGTTCAGCCCACCCACCACTGCATGGTGTTAATTACCCTTTAGCCCACCCACCACTGCATGGTGTTAATTATCCTTCAGCCCACCCACCACTACATGGCGTTAATTACCCTTTAGCCCACACGCCACTGCAGGGTGTTAATTACCCTTTAGCCCACCCACCACTGCATGGCGTTAATTACCTTTTAGCCCACCCACCACTGCAGGGTGTTAATTACCCTTTAGCCCACCTCCCACTGCAGGGTATTAATTACCCTTTAGCCCACCCACCACTGCATGGTGTTAATTATCGTTCAGCCCACCCACCACTGCAGGGTGTTAATTACCCTTCAGCCCACCCACCACTGCATGGCTCCATCTCACGGAGTTTAACTCCGGTCCTACCGGAGCCGGCGAACACCACGCTTCCCCTGAAAACCCCAGCGCCTGAGGTATTTGCCCCGGCCGGTGTGCGGTTCTCGATGATGTCACCGTGGCTGAGTTTAAATATTTGTCTTTTCCCGACTCTGTAATCTCGCTGTGTGAAGCCACAACCCTCCGATATCCCTGAAGGTCAAACAAGGATATTGAATAAAACCTTGAATATTTGCTTTGCTTTTTACAAAATACACTTCCTGTCCAACATGCAATACAATCGCCATTCATATGGTTATCCTGTTGCTAGGCAACCAGGAACCAGGCAACCATTCATATAGCATCTTATTACTCATTTTTATTTTCCTTCTGCAGTCTGCATTTTCTATCCCCGATTGTTGTTTTTTTAATGCCATTTGGGGTGATGGAACACAGATGGAAAACACACACACACACACACACACACACACAGATTACACAGGCCGAGTGTTTGAGCAGTTATTTCTGAATTATTTTGACATAGAATCAAGTAAAGTTTGCTCATCCGTCTCAATGAGGACCTTGTTCTTTGTGTGTGAGTGTGTGTGTGTGTATATTATGTGTGTGTGGTGGAGACTCGAGATTCGGTGAGGCGCAGGAACAACAAACAGGAGGTTGGAGGTTTGAGGTTAGGACAAGAATAGCCAAACCCGATTCAGCTAGCTGCTCGCTAAATCTCAAACCGCGCTGGGCAAACAATCCAACATGGCGCAACTAATAATAACTGCTTTACCCTCTGAGGGGAGATCTGAAGGGTGGGCTGAGGTCTGAGAGGGAAAACACACACACACACACACACACACACGCACACACATGCACACACATGCACACACACGCACACACACATGCACATGCAAAACTCATGAATGCTGAACCATCAGATATGTTCTCATCCAACGATGGATCGGCTGGAGCCCTGACGTTACAGTAGAAAACCTTTACAGTTTAGTACAATACGCTAAGTTCAGATTGAAGGGAAATTCTTCACAGAAACCCGAGTGTGAGCAGATGTAACAGCAGTAATGCTAATCCTCTGTAGAGGCGAGCGATTAGCGGCTGAAGCCAGTGGCCTTGCTGTGTCAGCCAAGAGCGTCGCTAATGCACCCCGATGGGGAAAACATGTCCAACCCTCTGGGTTACAGGGCACAGCATAGTAGGACACACTGAGCCGGAGAACACACACACACACACACACCCATACTGAGTGCGACAAACTAAAACAATTGTACTTATATACTGTACAGTGAACTGCTTAAGGAGTCGATTACAAACATAAGTGAATCACCAGAGAAGTTGATCCCAAATGTAAATGAACCCCATTAAATATAACATTCACATAGGGTTAGGGTTAGGCAATGAAAAAAGACAGCATTCTCCTAACGTTTTTATACTAAGCATCGGTTTCACTCAAAAGTGTGCGTGAATTGTACAGTGACTTGTTTCAAATGGAAGTGAATCATAAAGTCATGGGAATCACTTGAGGTTGCATTTACAAATTTAAGTGAATTACTCCCGGAGTCATTTACAATGTAAGCGAATCGCTTGAGGAGTTTACAAATCATTTACAAATCTACTGTAAATCAATTACTCAAAGAGTCACTTTCAAATGTAGGAAAACTTAGGAATTACTGAATTATTCACGAATCTGTTCACAAATCTCTGTGAATCACTCTGGAGATCATTACATAAGGTACAGTATACTACCTGGTTTATCCTGATGGTGGCGTAAAAAGTCAATAAACCATAGTGCACTGGGGGAAGTGAGCAGAAAGTCATGTGGGACGCAGCCGCTTTGGTGTTTGTACAAGTTTTTTCATTTCTCACCAGCTGTTTTCTGTCTGGCCTTTATGGACCTCTTGCACTCTTTCCCGGCTTTGATGATGATGGAGACCTGTTCCTCCTTCGTTATCACGTCGTCAGCCTCCACCTGGGGAAAGCAGCACACATAAGGAGCTAATAAACAAACATCATCACAGCCGCGATGTTCAAACCTACCGTCTCAGTATTCACAGTGCTCATGTGATGCTCAGGTAACCCACTGACCTGATCTTTACCTACTGAACATCTGCACGGGGCAAAGCTGGATATTGGAATTGTGTTTAAATTATGGCAGAAAACTAAACAGATCACCTGCATAATTAGTGGAACATTTGCATATTAAGATAGGGTAGCACTGAATAATATTTAAAATTTAAAAAATTCTAATTTTATTTGTCACATACACAGTCATACACTGTGCGTACGATATGAAGTGAAATGCTTATACGACTGCTTATGACCTTAAAATCAAGATTATCATTAAGAAAAAAGTTATGAAATAGAATAAGAATAAAATATAGAAAATAATTTAGCTGTAGGAGAAAAAATAGGAGATCAAAATGTAAAATATAAAACAATATTTAAATGTAGCTGTACAAAGTATAGACACTGTTGTGTCCAGTGTGGAAATGTCCAAATGTATAATATCCATACAGTTAATGGTCTATAAATGTCTCTTTGGTGTGAGCAAATGTCTGAGTGTCTATTGCTAAACTTAGGAACATCTTATCCGTATCTGATGCAGAAAAACTAGTTCATGCATTCATGACCTCCAGACTGGACTATTGTAATGCATTACTAGGTGGTTGTCCTGCATCCTCAATAAACAAGCTTCAGTTAGTCCAAAATGCAGCTGCCAGGGTTCTCACTAGATCCAGAAAATATGATCATATAACCCCAATATTATCATCCCTGCACTGGCTACCTGTTCAGTTTAGAATAAATTACAAAATAGTATTACTTACATACAAGGCCTTAAATGGTTTAGCTCCCACATACCTAACCAGTCTTCTGATGCGCTACAATCCACCACGCGCCTTAAGATCACAAAGCTCCGGACTTCTGGTAGTTCCCAGAATTTCAAAATCTACAAAAGGGGGTAGGGCTTTTTCACATTTAGCTCCAAAGCTTTGGAATAGCCTTCCAGACAGTGTTCGGGGAGCAGACACGGTTTCTCAGTTCAAAAGTAGACTCAAGACGCATCTTTTTAATCTGGCATACACATAACTCATCCCAGTACTCATACTCCAGTACACCTATACCGAATGGCAACTACGCTAATTCTCCCCATCTGTTCTGTATTTCTCTACCCATCCCGAGGCATCGGGAGATTTTGCCAGCTTCAGTAGACAAAGGCCGACCCTGCGAGGTTCCTGAGGCATCCAGAGAAGGACCAGCTCCAGCTGGATTCAGCTTTATGATGGTTGGAGCTACACATGCTGCTCCTGTGCTTCCAGTGATCCAGACCTCATCTGCCCTCTGCACCTACTGACTCGTCCCTATGCTGAACTGGTCTTCATGTCAATTTAAATAATTTCTGTCATATTGAATTTTCACCTGCACAACACACAAGATGTTGTATCATTTCTATCTGTTATCACCCAAATGAGGATGGGTTCCCTGTTGAGTCTGGTTCCTCTCAAGGTTTCTTCCTAATGCCATCTCAGGGAGTTTTTCCTTGCCACCGTCGCCGTCACCCTTGGCTTGCTCATCAGAGAAATTTCATTAATTCGTCTAATTATTATCTGCACATTTTTCTCACACATCCACACTTCCAATTATTTTCTTTTCTATAATTATTATTATTATTTGTTTTTATTTATTTATTTTCTATTATTATTATTATTTTATTTATTTATTTATTTATTATTATTATTATTATTATTATGATTTGTTAAATTTCTTTAATTTATGTGAAGCTGCTTTGAGACAATGACCATTGTTAAAAGCGCTATATAAATAAAATTGAATTGAATTGAATTGAGTGTATTTAGTCATCTCTTGCACTTTTTGAGGGGTGAATATAATGACAGGATCTGTAAATAACCACTTAATTCTTAATTACTAATCATTAAAAATAAACTGGAACGCTGCAGCATCACTAAAGCTGGAACACGAATACAACGACACTGTACACCTCAACCACATGGTACCACTGAAGAACAGCGCAACACTGAGGGTCTGAGCTGTGTGTTCATGACGGTAAGACCAGCACTGAGCACTGGGGTGAGTGTTTACAAGCAGCAGGATAATCACACGAGAAGGAGAACATGGGAAGGAGAACGGCGTTACGGGAAGAATCTGGGACTGAAACCCGAGCCCGGGTCGATACAGCGGAGCCCTGCGGCTTCAGATCCACAGCGTCAGCTCCTCACTTGGGCTCTCGTCTACCACCACCACCATCGGACTCAAGACATTACAAAGCCTACTGAAGCTGAAGGGAGCAACGGCGAACTTCACGTCGATGACATGTCCGACTTTCACTTCCAGCGGTCAGGCGGCACCGCGGTCACGTCCACATAAAGGAATGAAGGAGGACCTTCAGCCCACACTGTGTTCCAGGAAAATATAATGGAGTGGTATTAAATTATTATTTCTATTGGTGTACGTTTATTTATTGGGTCAAAGTGATTTAGTGTCCATGTTTTATTTTGCACCGTTTATTTATTTATTTAAATTAATTGCGTGTAACAATAATGAAGTGATTGCCAGCTTTGCTTCCTGAATAATTCGCGAGAAAACAAGCGGTGCTGAGTAATAACGTCTCCGGAGGATTAGACTTAAGCTGCAGCATGAATAAATAAATAAATAAATAAATATATAGTGAATTATGGTTCAGAGTGACCATACCATATTAAACCAGATAAAATATCTCTCTTTCTGTGTGTGTGTTTGTGTGTGCTGAACTCTGTCTGGTCCTCGTAAACCACATGGTGTTCATGCCCAGTATTAAAGGCATCAGTATTCTCTGGTCCTGTTGGTATGGAGCTCTAAAAAAGCAAAATACACACACACATACACACAGCGCTACAGGACGTTTATGGCAGCAAGAAGCAAACAACCACAAACGGAACAACGCTGAGCCAAGAGTAAACACGGCACAGATAGAAACCTGTTCAGGCAGAGTAAGTATAGAATATTCCACAATCCTGTCCAAACACACTGACGAGGGGGACTGACGTGCACCTACACCTCCGCCTCCAGGTCCACCTCCACCTACAGTATACATCCCCATTGTCCTCCAGCTATACGTCTAAATCTTCACCCTCCTCCACTTCCGCATGTTCGTTCACCTACACCGATACGTCCACGTCTTCCTCCACCTACTGTATACATCCACATGTTCTTTTACCTACATGTCCACATCTTTATTACCTATATGTCCAAATCTTCCTGCTCTTCCACCTATAAATCCACATCTTCCTCCTCTTCCACCTATAAATCCACATCTTCCTCCTCTTCCACCTATAGATCCACATCTTCCTCCTCTTCCATCTATAGATCCACATCTTCCTCCTCGTCCACCGAAATGTCCACATTTTCCTCCACCTCCACCTATAGATCCACATCTTCCTCCTCTTCCACCTATAGATCAGTGTTTTAAAATCGGCAAAATCACAACCATTGAGTACATTAGGTATGATAGAGACACTCTTGTTTCTATTGGTATACAATGTACTCACAATTCAACGTTTTTAACTCCGGATCCGAGCTGGTCGAGCGAGATCCTGAGGGAGAACAAAGGACGCGACGCGAAGCGGCAGCCCCGAGGGAAACGAGCCGGCGTCAGGAACAGGCCCGTGTACACCGCACACCTCTGCCTAGCATCCTACTCGCCAACGTCCAGTCACTGGAGAACAAACTCGATGACCTCAGGGCCAAGATAAAGTTCCAGAGAGACATTCGGGACTGCAACCTTCTCTGCTTCACCGAGACATGGCTGAACTCAGCGGTGCCAGACCACGCCATCCAGCCAGCCGAGTTCTTCTCAGTTCACCGCATGGACAGGACGCGGGACTCAGGGAAGGAAGTCAAGGGGAGGCAGCGTGTGTTTAATGGTGAACAAACCTGGAACTACTGTCCATCATGTGTCGTCCTTTTTATCTACCCTGGGAGTTCACATCGGTCATAATTAGGGTTGTTCCGATTCCGATACTGGTATCGGAAATGCTGCCGATACGACAAAAAAAGCTGGCATCGGAATCGGCGAGTACTTGAGTCCAGGTACCAATCCGATACCATTTTCCTAAACATAACCTATTTATGCCCGCTAGCTTTGCTAGCTTAGCTTACTTACAGAGTGTCACGGCGTGCGCCTGTGATGGGCGTGCGTCCAAATTGAGTTAGGCGGCCTCCCCCCTCTTTAGGTATGTGAAAGAGCAGGGCAGCAGAATCAGGCAACGAGCCCATGAGCTATCGCCGCTAATGATCCCGGCGCTATAAAACACAGCGGGGTGTGTAGCTCGGAGTCTGACTGTTGGGAAGCTGGACTTTGTGACGCGGTGGATTTGATGAGAGACAGTGGCACAAGAGCGGGGCGATGTGATGCGCCCCAAAGACTTTAAAAAGGGGGGCGCCTTTGATCTCCGCGAGAGGAGCGCGTGAACGAGGTGCGCGAGCTCCCGCGGCACCTTCACTTCTGCGTAGAGCCCGCCTCCGCATCCCTGCCGCCAAAGCGGAAAAGACAGCATAGAGCCTTTAACCCTTTCCTTCCCCATTTTTCTAAATAAATTACCCTTTTTCCTGTAAGACCTCGCCTCGTGTCCGTGTTTCATGGTGTCGCCCATGCACTTAGGGTCGAACCCGTTACACAGGGCTAGTAGTATTTTACTTAAAAAAAAAAGAAATATATATATATATATATATATATATATATATATATATATATATATATATATACACACACACACACACACACACACACACACACACTGTACAGATACACATCCAGATATCGGATCGGTACTCGGTATCGGCCGATACCCTGAGCCCAAGTATCGGAACCGGTGTCGGGAGGGAAAAAATGGTATCGGAACATCTCTAGTCATAATCAGCGCCATTTATATCCCACCACAAGCGGACACAGACACTGCCTTATGCGAGCTGCATGAGGCGCTCACACAGCACCAGACACAGCACCGGGACATTTATCAGCACATCACCTGCCCCACCAGAGGCGAAAGGACACTGAACCATTGTTATACAACGGTCAAAGATGGTTACAAGGCACAATCTCGTCCACCGTTTGGTAAATCCGACCACGCCGCCATCTTCCTCATGCCAAAATATAAACAAAGGATGAAACAGGAAGTTCCGGTTCAGAGGGAGGTCGCGCGCTGGACCGACCAATCGGTGACCGCGTTACAGGACCCACTCGATGACGCAGACTGGGACATGTTCAGAAACAGCTCCGATGATGACGTCAGCGTGTTTACAGAAGCGGTTGTGGGATTTATTGGGAAGCTAGCGGATGATATGGTGGAGAAAAAGACTATCAGAACGTTTCCCAACCAGAAGCCGTGGGTGGATAAAACCATCCGCGATGCTCTGAGATCTCGCACCGCCGCCTACAACACGGGACTTGCGTCGGGGGACATGGAACCATACAAGGATGCATCATATAACATCCGGAAGGCGGTGAAAGAGGCGAAGCAGCGCTACGGGAGAAAACTAGAGTCACAGCTTCAACAGATTGACTCTAGGAGCCTGTGGCAGGGACTGAGAACAATAACGGATTATAAAGCTCCAACATCCGGTATGACGAACGCAGACGCGACTCCGGCAGACGAGCTCAACACTTTCTACGCTCGCTTCGAGGCTGCCGCTAAAGATGCTAGCGATGCTAATGCTAGCGGCGCTAATGCTAACGGCGCTAATGCTAGCGGTGCTAACAGCTGCAGACAGGAAGACACTGGCAGTACCGTAAATGCGCTCATCATCTCCGAGCACGACGTGAGGAGAGCCTTCAAGAGAGTGAACACCAGGAAAGCAGCAGGACCAGACGGCATCTCAGGCCATATCCTCAGAGCCTGCGCAGACCAGCTAGCACCTGTGTTCACTGAGATATTCAACATCTCTTTATCTCAGTCGGTAATCCCCACATGCTTCAAAGAGTCCATCATTGTTCCTGTTCCAAAGAAACCACATCCTGCTTCCCTCAATGACTATCGCCCTGTAGCCCTCACCTCAGTAGTGATGAAGTGCTTTGAGCGCCTGGTCAGAGACTTCACTACCGGACACACTCGACCCACTACAGTTCGCTTACCGTTCCACAGACGATGCAATCTCAAATCTCCTCCACACATCTCTCACCCACCTGGACACTAAGTGGGGAAATTATGTGAAAATGCTCTTCATCGACTACAGCTCTGCATTTAATACCATAATTCCCTCCACACTCACCACCAAGCTGGAGCACCTGGGACTCAGCTCACCCATGTGTCAGTGGATCTCCAGCTTCCTAACGGGCAGACCACAGGCAGTAAGGATGGGCGGTCATGTCTCAGCCTCCCTCACTCTCAGCACTGGAGACCCCAGCGTTGTGTTCTGAGCCCCCTGCTGTACTCTTTATACACCTACGACTGCGTGGCCACTACCAACTCCACCACCGTAATCAAGTTTGCTGACGACACTGTCGTGGTGGGCCTGATCACGAACAACGATGAGTCAGCCTACCTGGAGGTGATTGGAAATCTGGAGAACTGGTGCTAAAGGAACAATCTCCTCCTGAACGTTAGTAAGACAAAGGAGCTGATAGTGGACTTTAGTACAAAGCAGGAGAGGAACTACCAGACCCCCGTCATCAACAGGAGCCCAGTGGAGACAGTGGACAGCTTCAGATACCTCGGTGTTCACATCACGCAGGACCTGTCATGGTCCTGTCACATCAACACCGTGGTGAAAAAGGCCCGGCAGCGTGTGTACCACTTTGAGAGACTTCAGACTGCCCTCCAAGGTGCTCAGGAATTTCTACTCCTGCACCATAGAGAGCATCCTGACGGGAAACATCATGACCTGGTTTGGAAACAGCACCATGCAGGACAGACGAGCTCTACAGAGGGTGGTGCGTTCAGCTGAGAGCATTATCCGCACCAAGCTCCCTGACCTGCACTCAATCTACACCAAGCGGTGCTGGACCAAGGCCAGGAAGATCGTGAAGTACCTCAGCCATCCCAAAAATGGACTGTTCTCTCTGTTGCGGTCAGGAAAGCGCTTCCGCTCCCTGAAGGCCAACACAGAGAGAATGAGGAGGAGCTTCTTCCCGCAAGCGATAAGGTCTCTCAACCATACCACATTCACACCACAAACACAGAACTAATACAACCTGTTAACGTCAATGGACACTATGGACACTTTCATGCACATCTACACTTACATCGGCCCCTGCGATGGATTGGCACCCTGTCCAGGGTGTACCCCGCTTAGTGCCCGAAGTCTCCTGGGATAGGCTCCAGGTCCCCCGCGACCCTGAACACAGGATTAAGCGGTAAAGAAAATGAATGAATGAATGAATGAATGAATACACTTACATCGGAAGTCATGTTTATGTTTACATTCTGGACCTGCACAAAGACACTTCAATAAGGCACCTTAAGACACTTTTCTATGCATACTTGCACACCATACTTCCTCCACCAAATTTCTATTTAAAAAAAGAAAATTTCTATTGTACAGTATATTTCTATTTTTTATTCCTATTTTTATTCTAGTTAAGTTTAAATTTTCCTATCGTATTTCTTTATTCATATTTATTTCTTACTATAAGATTTAATTCACTTTTTAAGGTCACTGGCGGTCGTTTAAGCATTTCACTGCATATGGTACTGTGTATGACTGTGTATGTGACGAATAAAATTTGAATTTGATCCACATCTTCCTCCTCCTCCACCTATAGATGCACATCTTCCTCCTCTTCCACCTATAGATCCACGTCTTCCTCCTCTTCCACCTATATGTCCACATCTTCGTCCTCTTCCACCTATATGTCCACAGCTTCCTCCTCTTCCACCTATATGTCCACATCTTCCTCCTCTTCCATCTATATGTCCAGAGCTTCCTCCTCTTCCACCTATATGTCCTCCTCTTCCATCTATAAGTCCACATCTTCCACCTATAGATCCACATCTTCCTCCTCTTCCACCTATATGTCCACAGCTTCCTCCTCTTCCACCTATATGTCCACATCGTCCTCCTCTTCCACCTATATGTCCACATCTTCCTCCTCTTCCACCTATATGTCCACAGCTTCCTCCTCTTCCACCTATATGTCCACAGCTTCCTCCTCTTCCACCTATATGTCCACATTTTCCTCCTCTTCCACCTATATGTCCAGAGCTTCCTCCTCTTCCACCTATGTGTTCACATCTTCCTCCTCTTCCACCTATATGTCCACAGCTTCCTCCTCTTCCACCTATATGTACACATCTTCCTCCTCTTCCACCTATAAGTCCACATCTTCCTCCTCTTCCACCTATATGTCCACAGGTTCCTCATCTTCCACCTATATGTCCACATTTTCCTCCTCTTCCACCTATATGTCCACATCTTCCTCCTCTTCCATCTATAAGTCCACATCTTCCACCTATAGATCCAGATCTTCCTCCTCTTCCACCTATATGTCCACAGCTTCCTCCTCTTCCACCTATATGTCCATATCGTCCTCCTCTTCCATCTATATGTCCACATCTTCCTCCTCTTCCACCTATATGTCCGCAGCTTCCTCCTCTTCCACCTATATGTCCACATTTTCCTCCTCTTCCACCTATATGTCCAGAGCTTCCTCCTCTTCCACCTATATGTCCACATCGTCCTCCTCTTCCACCTATATGTCCACAGCTTCCTCTACTTCCACCTATATGTCCACATCTTCTCCTCTTCCACCTATATGTCCACAGCTTCCTCCTCTTCCACCTATATGTCCACATTTTCTTCCTCTTCCACCTATAGATCCACATCTTCCTCCTCTTCCACTTATATGTCCACATCTTAATCCACCCATCTATATGTCCACATCTTCCTCCACTTCCACCTATATGTCCACATCGTGCTCCACTTCCACCTATATGTCCACAACTACCTGCTCTTCCACCTATAAATCCACATCTTCCACATCCGCATGTTCGTTCACCTACACCGCCATGTCTTGTCTTCTCACTTCCTCCACTGATACGTCCACGTCTTCCTCTACCTATACATCCACATGTTCTTTTACCAACATGTCTACATCTTTATTACCTATATGTCCACATCTTCCTCCTCTTCCACCTATATGTCCTTCCTCACATCTTCCTCCTCTTCCACCTATAGATCCACATCTTCCTCCACTTCCACCTATATGTCCACATTGTCCTCCACTTCCACCTATATGTCCACAATTACCTCCTCTTCCACCTATATGTCCACATCTTCCTCCTCTTCCGCCTAAATGTCCACATCTTCATCCTCTTCCACCTACAGTGGTGTGAAAAACTATTTGCCCCCCTCCTGATTTCTTATTCTTTTGCATGTTTGTCACACAAAATGTTTCTGATCATCAAACACATTTAACTATTAGTCAAAGATAACACAAGTAAACACAAAATGCAGTTTTTAAATGAGGGGTTTTATTATTTAGGGAGAAACAAAATCCAAACCTACATGGCCCTGTGTGAAAAAATAATTGCCCCCTGAACCTAATAACTGGTTGGGCCACCCTTAGCAGCAATAACTGCAATCAAGCGTTTGCGATAACTTGCAACGAGTCTTTTACAGTGCTCTGGAGGAATTTTGGCCCACTCATCTTTGCAGAATTGTTGTAATTCAGCTTTATTTGAGGGTTTTCTAGCATGAACCGCCTTTTATAGGTCATGCCACAACATCTCAATAGGATTCAGGTCAGGACTTTGACTAGGCCACTCCAAAGTCTTCATTTTGTTTTTCTTCAGACATTCAGAGGTGGATTTGCTGGTGTGTTTGGGTCATTGTCCTGCTGCAGCACCCAAGATCGCTTCAGCTTGAGTTGATGAACAGATGGCCGGACATTCTCCTTCAGGATTTTTTGGTAGACAGTAGAATTCATGGTTCCATCTATCACAGCAAGCCTTCCAGGTCCTGAAGCAGCAAAACAACCCCAGACCATCACACTACCACCACCATATTTTACTGTTGGTATGATGTTCTTTTTTTGAAATGCTGTATTACTTTTACGCCAGATGTAATGGGACACGCACCTTCCAAAAATTTCAACTTTTGTCTCGTCGGTCCACAAGGTATTTTCACTATATGTCCACATCGTCCTCCTCTTCCACCTATATGTCCACATCTTCCTTCTCTTCCACCTATATGTCCACAGCTTCCTCCTCTTCCACCTATATGTCCACAGAAAGCATTACACTTGTACCATGACAGAAACTTCAACCCTTTGGAGGTGAAGGTCAGGTCCCAAATCACACTCCGCCTGAAATGTCCCAAATCATTCTCCTTCATTCGCGTCCCAAATCAAGCTCCACAGAAATAAACACTACGCTGAGTAGGGTCGCGTCTCAAACCATGCTCCACAGTAATAAACACTGCGGTGAGTGGGGTCATGTCCCAAATTATGCTCGACAGAAATAAACACTATGGTGAGTGGGGTTGTGTCCCAAATCATGCTCCACAGTAATAAACACTATGATGAGGAGGGTCATGTCCCAAATCATGCTCCACAGTAATAAACACTACAGTATAGGGGTGGTGGGTATCACATCCCAAATCACACTCCACTGTGTCCTAGAAACTTGTCTCACACACACACACACACACTCTCGCCTTTTCATGTTTTAGACAAAACCTATCCGAAACTTTTTTCCTTACTTCACTTTGCGAGTGTGTGTGTGTGTGTGTGTGTGTGTGTTTACTTGAGAAAAGAAAGAAGAAAGGACCTAAAAATAAACTGTTTGAGGAAAATGAAAGGCCAGAAAACACAGAGAGAAATTTCCAGTGATTGAGCATGTTGTGTGTGTGTGTGTGTGTGTGTGTGTGTGTGTGTGTGTGTGTGTGTTTTCTCCTTTTTTTGTGTCTGGTTTATGTCTGGCTAACACGCAGCAGCGAGTCTTGTTCTGAGGTTTAGTGTAAATACGTGACTGCATCATGTGACAGCTCTCAGTAGCGGCTCCGGGGACGTCCGTCACGCAACGGGATGCTAAACAAGTCCTGCTGGTTTACTCTAATGCTATAATGTTAGCTACGGGCTTAGCTAAGTTATTAAATATATTAAATTATACAGTTCACTTTTTAATTTAATATTAGAAATTCTAATAATTTCACTCCACCCAGAGAGACTGCACATGATTTTTTTTACTATATTAATATAAATGAATCTATTATATTTGCTCATATTTATTTGCCCCCTTTGTGCATGTACACAGAAACGTTTGCAGAAAAAACAGGCAATAAAAGACGTTCATGTGAAGAATCTTTCTGTTGTGAAGGACAGAGACCACAGACGTCCCCCTGCTCCTGATGTTTTCTGACACGGATAATAAACCCCCGTCTCTGGTGTTAACACGGCTGTGTGTTTGGTTGTGTTTGGGTCGACTCTCCGGGTCCTGGAGCTCGTCCTCGTTATAGTTACAGTCATCTGAATGAGAGCGTCTCTTCCATTTCACACGAAAAAAAGTGGGTTTGATGAGAGCGATGGAGCCAAGTGAGATCCTGGAAGCTCCTCTCTCTCTCTCTCTCTCTCTCTCTCTTTTTCTCTCTCTCTCTTTTTCTCTCCTCCACGACTGTGCAATTTGCATTTGAAACCACAAACCACAAGACTGCTTGTCCCTTGGAAACGTCTGCCAAACCACATTCTGACTTAAAGCTCCATTCAGAGCCGTAATTACAGCTTTTCCTCGGCCAAATCGCCTCGTATGGAAACATGTCGTGTTGCCGCACCGCTTCTTTCCCTCTAATTGACAAAAATGGAGCGTTTTGATCTATTATATAAGAACGTTTAATATGCACTATATATGTTTTTCTTTCCTTGGAGAAATGCCTTCAGCTAACTTCAGGTTAAATGGAAAATAACACAAAAATAAAACACAAATGAGGATAAAATCAAGCTGAAACTAGCATGCTAACTTAAACGTTGACTCTGAGCTAAGCGTAAGCAGCATGCTAGTTACAGCTCAACTCTGTAATTATATCACCAAAAATACACCCTGTCTTTGGCCCGTCTTCATCTCCTGCTGTATTCCTGCGCTAATGCTAACCATCTGCAGTTAACGTTTACATTGACGGATATGAGACTGAACATGTGAGACCTTTCAGAGAGAATGCAAAACAGTCTGCAACAGCAAACACACACACACACACACGCTGTATCATCCTTACATACATCATCGTTAGGTTAAATGACTCACTTCCTGGTTTAATGACTTCATTCAGCTCACTGACTCAAACGACTCGCTGAGTGACAGAGATGCAGAAACAAAGCTTCACCGAGTCAAAACACTGGATGTGTGAATGAATTGCTGAATAAATATAATAAGTTGGTCAAACACTGACTCACTGGAAAATAAAATAGAGGAACAAACACCAGGCAGGATTAAAAGATTCACTGATTCAAACAGCGATTCACTGAACAGATCTGAACTTTCTTCAGATTTCTTGAGTTTACCCTAAACCATTGTTCAGAAACACAGACTCATTTACCTTCAGTGACTCATTCAACTCATTGATTCATTCTTTCATCCCAACCGCAGTAATCCGCAGTGATTCATTAATTATTTTATTTTATTACAGTGACCGGTTCACTTTACTGATTCATTCACCACAGCGATTCGTTCATAAAGAGTTACAGAGCGGATTGGATTGTAAGATTTATAGATTATATACTACTGGGTGGGTGAAAAGTAACTAGGCATTAGAAATTGGCAATAAAGTCCATATTTCTGTTACGGTGTTTTGAGACAAATTGTACTTTATTACATGGGAAACGACGTTGACATCCACCTCCGGGGACGGAACGTAGCGGCTTCATTTGGGATTTTGCTGAGAACCTCCTGAATCCGTGCCCCCGAGTCCCCCTGCGTGCGAGGATTTGCCCTCCTTTGCGCAGCCCCACAGGAAAACATCACATGGAGTGATATCTGGACTTCTTGGAGGCCGTTCATGAGGACTGAGTGGTCCCAACCAACTGCTGGGAAAATGCTGATCTAACGTCGAACGCACAAGTTCTAGAGCCATTAAATATTGCCAAGTTAATCTTCACCCACCCTGTATATACTGTACGTATACATTAAGTACAAATAGGATCTTTCACACTTCTGAGATCCGGTGCTTCATCATTCTGAACTTTCATTGATTTCTCCCTGCATGCACTCAGTGATACCCGGGTGAGAGGCGAAGCACAGTCTCTGTTCTCTGTTTTGGTAGCAACCATGAGGGGGAGGAGGGGTTTCCTTCCATCCCATGACTGACTACGTCTCATATAAATCACCCTGTCTTAATAGTCTGACCTGTAATATTTCTCTCCGGTAGCTTTGACTTTAATTCTCAGAAATACGGGTTAAAGCGCTTCCCATATCGGTTTAATACGTAACAGGTAGTTTAGTTTCCAATTACGGGACGATTCTGTATCTTACAGGACGGTTGGCAGACCAATTCCAACAATTTGATTGAACTGGTCCTTATATATATATATATGTATATATACTGTATGTGACTGTACTGATCGACTGATTTCTTTATACCAACCCTGTACAGTATGTTAAAATAACATTCACCCGTCCGTCAGCTAAGTAGTGCTCAGGCTCAGGCTGTTATACAACTTACCAGTGTTGCAAACTTATGCCTCTTTTCCACTGCATAGTACGGCACAGCACGGTTCAGTACAGCTCACTTCGGTTCGGCTCAGTTCGGCTCGGTTTCCACTGCAGTTTAGTAACGCTTTAGCGTGGGCGGGATTATTCACGTGTCGTTTTAGTCGCAGCGCCGCTACTGCCGTGACATCATCGTAAACGCGCCACAAACAAACACACAACAATGGAGCATATCGACGGCATGGTGTTCTTCATTCTCTGCATGTGGATGTTTTTAACAGCGAGACGAAGGAGTTTGTTTCAAAAGAGGCCGACGGTTAATACAAAAAGGTGCGTGCGATCCTTCTCTGGCTGTTTCTAAATATAGCGGTTCTGTTATCTCTCGTGTCGCAAGTTCGGTGACGCAGTAATGACGATTTTCTCCGACCAATCGGTGACCAGCGGAGTTTACACGTCATGTTTTGGTAACGGTTCGGCGCGCTTGGAACCTCGGCTGAGGTGGTACTAAAAAAAGGACCAGGTACCAGGTACTGTTCCCAGTGGAAAACCCCCCAAAAGTGAGCTGTACTGAACCGTGTCGTGCAGTACTATGCAGTGGCGCCATTAGCTACATTTAGCGACTTTTCAGACCCCCTTGACGACTTTTTTTCAAAAAAGCGCCTAGCGACAAATCTACAGTAGCGACTTTTGGACAAACCTTAGCAACTTTCCAAATGTCGCCAGTATCGTCCCGTAAGCGCGAGGTCTGTAAATTTGTACATTTACAAATAGGCCTAATTCAACCAAAGGTTTATCCACTGTGGGTCAGATTATCCTAATCATTTCTGAATATCATACGCTGTGGCATAAATTATATCTATTTTCATTTTACTTGTAAATATAACTGATAATATCACAACACATATGCTGTCTTTAACTTACCTACAGTAGTGATTTTGTCCTACGCAGTGATTAATACGGATTGAGGAATTATTTCATTGCAGAGGATGTGACTGCTGGTTAATAAGTTGCGTTGTGTTGTCTGACAGAAAATATGTAACGTAATCGATAGCAGTTTTATATTGGACACGTGAGGAAGGATTAGGGAAAACACGCAGAATGCAAACACGATGTAATTACATCATCAATATGCAAATATACGCATGACGTCATCTAGCGACATTTGGCGACTTTTCGAGCAGACTTTAGCTACTTTCCATTGAAAATAGTTGGCAACACTGCAACTTACACGAACTAAACAGCTCTTTGTCCTCTGTCAGAATTAGGACAAGTGTGTGAATCTATGCAGTGTGCTAAATTTATCTACTGCTTGTTACAGTCAATAAACTGCTTATAGAAACACGGCGTGACGGCCACTTGTTAGCATGAATATTATCTAATAAGATCTTTGCTAACAAGCATCAGCGTTTAGGTCTTAATGGATCAGCCGTCAGCGGTGATAAACTACTTAGTCACACACACACACACACACACACACACACACACACACACACACACACACACACACACACACACTCTATAATTTCACAGTAGCATTCTGTGCAGGAGTTACTCAGCTGAACAGGCAGACCTCTTTGACACACCGTAATGCATTAATGAACACGATGAGGGTGAAGTGAGACATGAACAGGGACAAGTCCACGTGGAAAACACAGGCTGAAGACACAGTTTTCATTTGCAAAAATGACCGCATGCACGCAGAACCCATTTAAAAGGTGCTGTGAAATACTCCTTTTAAAGAATTTAACATTCAAGTCATTGAGATCTTCAAAATGTGTCTGTTATAATTATTGATGATGTCACAATCCATAGCTTTAAATGCAAACGAGCTCCTGCTTCCTCAACCCTTAGCTTAAATTGGCCCCTTTTCCCCTTTTTGTCTTCTTGCCTGAATTACATCATACCAGTGAGTAAATCCGAAAAGAAAAAAAAAAGGAAAAAAGGAGGGGATGGTTTTTTTTTCTTTTCTGTCTGCGTCCACACACTGGAGAATCGTGCGAGTATCCACAATCGAATGTGAATTCTGCACTGCACTGGCTTGAGCAGTGTACAAAGGGCTACAGCTGCTATAACCTAAGTGAGAACAGGAACTAACAAGATCCACAGATGGCTGTGAACAATATGACGTAAGAGGAATAATAAACACCTGCATCACACCACACTGTCACTGATTACGTCCCTATAACAGTATGTGCAGCGGTGTGCTATTCTTCACAATCCAAAAAGAATAAATATTAAATACTGCCGCCACATCTTCTGCTCAGCTGGTCGAGTAACTACACGCTGTAGTCCAGTTCTTGGCTTACTGTAGTCAAACCCAGTGGTGTTTCCTGATATTGCAGCATATCTGCCTCAAGGGTGCTTTGCTTTATGCTCGCTAATATTTATGCATTATATTATGTTCATGGTTTTCAGGACAAACTGTTTCAAACTGGAACTAAATTAACTTGTATTTTTTTCTCAGCTATCAGGAAATCAGGGTTCATTCGTAGGTACCAAGGGGGTAGTGTGAAGAACTTTCCAGTGCGTAAACAAGGGTTTAATGTGTGTATACGTGTGTGTGTGTGTGTGTGTGTGTGTGTGTGTCACAGGTTTTTCATTTGAGAAGATATTATCTGTATCAGAGTTAATCTATACATCTCCACGTGTGAATGAGTGAAGGTTAATTAAAGATTAGGTTTCTGTCTATAATTATCCATATTTATTAAAGCGTTAATTTCCCTCATGGCGAAAAAAGACATCAGTTGTAATAACCTGGGCAGCAAATGTCACACAAGTCCTATCGCAGTAATTAGGTGAGCGCTCTTACCAAATAGAGGTAATGAAACATTACTTGCTTCTTGCCTTACAGCAATTAATGTTTAAAATAAAACCTCCATTAATGACTCCGGAGGCAGGAAGGCCAGACAGAGGGTCAATGATCTGATTTGTTCTGCGTGTAAAACGTTTTCTAAAGTAAAAAAAAGAAGAAAGGATCATCTACTGTATCATGAACTAAACACCTCGTTTAAGTATTAATAACTACAGTGATAGTAAATAAAGTAGATTGTGAGTATTCATTCATTTACACTCTTTTTCTTATAGTATAAAATAATCATGCTTTGTGTATGTGCTTTGCGAGGTTCCTGAGGCACCCAGAGAAGGACCAGCTCCAACTGGATTCAGCTTTATGATGGTTGGAGCTACACATGCTGCTCCTGTGCTTCCAGTGATCCAGACCTCATCTGCCCTCTGCACCTACTGACTCGTCCCTATGCTGAACTGGTCTTCATGACCATTTAAATAATTTCTGTCATATTGATTTTTCACCTGCACAACACAAGATGTTATATCATTTCTATCTGTTATCGCCCAAATGAGGATGGGTTCCCTGTTGAGTCTGGTTCCTCTCAAGGTTTCTTCCTAATGCCATCTCAGGGAGTTTTTCCTTGCCACCGTCGCCGTCACCCTTGGCTTGCTCATCAGAGACATTTCATTCATTCATCTCATTATTATCTGCACATTTTTCTCACACATCCACAATTCCAATTATTTTCTTTTCTATAATTATTATTATTATTATTTGTTTTTATTTATTTATTTTCTATTATAATTTTATTTATTTACTTATTACTTTATATATAATTATTCTATATATATATATATATATAAATTTTTTTTTTTTTTTTTTTTTTTTTTGTTAAATTAAATTTCTTAAATTTTTGTGAAGCTGCTTTGAGACAATGACCATTGTTAAAAGCGCTATATAAATAAAATTGAATTGAAATTGAATTGAATATGTAAAGTAATTTCATAAAAATAGAAAATCATACAGCATCCTGACCTGGGTCTTCAGCAAAATGTCCTCCTATGAACACAAGAAAGCCAAAGGATACGACTTTCCTGGAGGACACTGTGAACTGTCTTTTTTTTTCCCTTTCATATTAGCTAATTAGATAATTAACACATGAACAAAACAGTAATTAACTAATTAATCGTCCTTTCTGTAACAACCTGCCCACTCTGATTGGCTTGTTAAAGGGGGCACTGAAAAGGCAAATGAAGGTCATTAAATCAGAAGGTCGAGCGGTTTCTCGGTGCGTTACACACTCCTGAGGTGAAAAGAAATGACAAGGACTGAAAGAAATCGTAAAATCAGTAGATCAAAAACCTACTTCTTGAAAAGTGACAGGCGGTCAGGGCGGAGCTTAATTTAAATTAAAATTAATTCAGAAAACCTTTGTTAGCCTTTCTGAATTCTCCAGGTCAATTCTGTTGGCTTGAAATACACAATAAAATTTATTCACATTAGCTACCTTGATCATGCTAAAGGCACACACTAATATGCAAATTATATTTCTTACCCATTTCCTTACGCTGGCTTCTATTAAACATACATGAGAGCAATACAACAAGAAACTCCTGTGTGTAAGAATAAATAACTAGCTAGCTAATATCATAATAAATCAATATTAATTGAATAATTTGTTCCTTTTTAATTTTGTGCGAGAGTATCCACCTTGTCCTGAACATGATCCAGACCAAGGAGATGGTGGTGGATTGCAGGAGGACTCACAGCTGCACCAAGCACAGTCTACATTCTGGCTAAGCAGGTGGAGGTGGTAGAGAGCTACAGATACCTTGGAGACTATTGACAACAGATTGGACTGGAAATTGCGACACGGATGCTGTCTACAGGAAAGGACAGAGCAGACTCTACTTGTTGACGAAACGCAGGTCCTTAAATGCCTGCAGCAAAATGTTGCAGATCTTTTATCAGTCTGTTGTGGCAAGTGCAACATTCTTTGCTTCCATCAGCAGCATCAGAAGCAGTGACTCACGACAAAACACATCTAAATGGTTAGCTCAATAATGTGCACTCGCTTGTTTGGAGCTGGTAATGGAGAGAAGGACGCTACACAATCGGTTAACCATCATGGAGAAAACCTCACATCCCCTCCACAATCTATCAGCTAATACAAGCACTTTCAATAAGAGACCGCTTCAGCTCCGCTGAGACAAAAGAACTCAACAGGAAGTCTTTTCTGCAGTTAGACTTTATAATAACTCTGCTATGTGTCAGGAGAGGGACATCACTATAAATAGGCTAATATACGGTCTGTATTAATTGCACTATGGCCATTCATTTCCTCCTTTCTTTTATTACTATTTGCTGGTTATATACTTGCTGGTTCATTCTCTCTACAACCATTTCAACCTGCTTACACCTATACTATTGCACCTTATGTAAAGATCTGTTTTCTCCTGTATATACAATCATCGTGCCCGTGTACAGAGAAACAGTACATTTGTTTTATTTGACATTTTTATCACTGATCTATTTAAAAGGCAAAGACATCCCCAATGAAAGATAAACAACTATCTCCAGGAGACATGCTCCACAGAGCAGAAATACACATGCAACAATCCTAAATCAATATATAACTTAATACATAACTAATGAAAGAAGCTATAGCCAAGGAGTCATGGAGGCTTGAACACACACTTATGCAACTCGTATACCTTAAACATAGAAACCCTTTAATCACACTTACTGTAGCACCAACCACCCATCCAGTGATGGTGGAAATCATTCAGGATGTCAAGACATACCTCAGACATATTGAATATTTTAAAAGAAAAGGTTTGCACCAACCACTAACACAATGAGCATGGAACAGAATCATCCAGAACATCAACATACAATATAATATAATATGTATTACAGTGTACACTCATATCATACTGTAATTTAGCATCAAACTGCTTACAAAGTTGCCACCGATATGACACAGATTGATACAGATTATCAACATTTAACTCACGTATGTTGACGAGTTCAAAACAAAAGCATACAGTAATTACACTTAACATCAAACGGTTATAGAAATAGCACGGGCATCCTGAACTTCAACATTGTCCCTACATATATTGATAAGTACATAAGAAAATTAGACTGTAATTGTAGTTTTAAAAAAAATGTGTGTGTACTAATGCAATGTCCATGGAAATGACATTGGATCATCTGCAATATCAATATTTACCTCAGATGTGTTGATGAATGTATATGGAAACAAGCAAATTAGACTTTAATTAGACTTTGCATCAAGCTGGTTACACAGTGACCATGGAGACGACACCGAATCATCGGAAACGCCAACATTTACTTCATATTTGTCAATAAGTTTTCAAAAAATATATTTTTAAATTAGACTATAATTACAGTTAGCATTAAACCGCTAATCCAGTGAAGAGGAAAATGCCACAGAATCATCCGGAACATCAACATTTACCTCAGATAAATGTATGTATAATAAAATGCTTAAATTATGCTGTAATTACACTTTCCATCATAGCGCTAATAATAGGCATGGAAATGTCAGAATAATCACGTCAACATTTACCTTAGATGTGCTGATAAATCCATAAGAAAATGCTTAAATTACACTATAATTATAGTTAGCACCACTGCTCAAACAGTGTCAGTATGAATAACGATATATAACCACCCAAAACATCAAACTGTTCCATGGAAATGTCAATAAAAAATACTGTAATTATACTTCGGGTAGGTTCTTTCATATTGGAAGATGGTATTTACCAACAGGTGTTGAATTCATCTGACATCTGACGTCAAAAACCTAATAAAAAGAATTGAGTAATGAAGTTGTGCACAAAACTAAAGGATGTTGCTCGTATGGAAACTATACATGCGGTGTACATGAACGGACTTAAATGTAGAAAAGGTTAACTGGTAACAGTTGTTGTTTTTATCTCCACACTGAAGGACTACATGCTGGGAAATGAATGTCCCTTAAATGTGTGTGAAATGCAGTTAAAGCACTCTATTAGAAGTATAGATTGATCAATGTCGTAATTAAATGTTGAACTTCAGACATGTCCTACAGAGAGTTAACCTCGAGCCTGTGAGAGAACATTCACAAAGTGGGGGCAGGAAAAAAGCCCCAGGCCCTGGTGACGGTTTTTACACGTCAACGCGAGTCGGTCAGAGCGGAGACGAGCGGAATGCAGCACGGCAGTGAGAATGAGAAATGAGGCCTGTAAACGCACAAACGCACAACGCCGCGCTTCTCTTTAAGGCCACATTACCATACGCAAGCATGAATACACACCTCTGAGGGGGAAAATATTGATATTCCACACTCGATAAAGTGAGAGCCTTTCAGAAAAGTGTGGAGGTGTAAACTGCTAATGGTGATAAGCACCAGGCAAGGCAACGAAATACTAAACTGGTCATAAAATACAGCTTTGTAAGGCTAAAATAGACACTTTTTTTTCTTCTTCTAAAGAATAGAATAAAGTGAAAAACTATTTTAGATTTAGATAGTAGGGTAACATGTCAAAATGTGTGTATGAAAACGCATTTAATGAAAGACGAGCAGTTATATTTCCGTGGTCACTGTGTTAGCAGTTTGATACCAAGTGTAATTTCAATGCAATTTAAACATTTTATTATGAAATAATTAACACATCTGAGGTAAATGTTGATGTTCCGAGTGATTCCGTGTTATTTCCAGGGTCACTATGCAAGCAGTTTGATGGAATGTGTAATTTCAATACAATTTAGGTATTTTGTTGTTCATTTATTAACACGTCTGACACATTGCAAGTTATTCTGCGTTATTTCTATGGTCACTATGTTAACTACTGTATTTAATAATATTTCTATACAATCTAGGTATTTTATTAATAACACATCTGAGGTAAATGTTGATGTACTGAATAATTCTCTATCATTTCCATGGTTATTGTTTTAGCTTTTTGATCTCATGTGTAATTTAATTGAAATTTAAACATTTTAGTATTACTTTATTAACACATCTGAGGTAAATGTTGACGTTCCGAGTGATTCCGTGTCATTTCCACGGCCACTGTGTTAACAATATAATAAAAAGTGTATGCAATAACACAGGAACATCAACATTTACCTCAGATATGTTAAGAAATAATAAAATACTTAAGTTTCTTAACATATCTGAGGTAAATGTTGATGTTCCTGTGCTGTTTCCATGGTTATTTTGATATCAGTTTGGTACTAAGAGTAATTTCAATGTGATTTAATCAATTTAGTTGTAATTTATTAACACATCTGAGGTAAACGTTGATGTTCTGAGTGATTCTGTGTCCTTCATTAATCACCGTGTTAACCGTTTGATACTTAATGTGATTTCAATGCAATTTAGCTTTTTGCTAGCAGTTTAAAACTAAGTGTAATTTCAATTTCAATTATGAATCAGCAATTGTTTTTGTAACGAATAAAATTGGCTCCTGTGTCATACAGTAAGTCAGTGTCTGGAGCAGTCATTTTTAAAATTATTATTATTATTATTATTTATTTATTTATTAGTATTATTATCATTATTTATTAGTTTTTCTTTTATCATGATGGTGTGGTGTTCAGTGATTCAGTCTCTGGATCAGTGAATCATTTCAGTCACGACTGCGATTCTGAGATTATAATGCTGTAGTACATGAAAGTTATACCGAGATGTTTACTTTCAGCACAGGAACTAATCAAGAGACTGAAACACATGAACACAATGATGTGATTTTGCCATTTGCTCTGATTGTGTGGTTCTAAAGACAAGGCCAACATTGTTTCCAGCAGTTTTGTTGTGTTAATGAAGCCTCAATCAGGATGACTGCGAATTAATGAACGAACAAAATAGAGAAATAAACGAGTGTCTCTATCGAGTCTCGTCACATTGACTGGCGGCTGTCCAAAATGCCCTGACAGGAAAGGCAGGCACACACACACACACACACACACACACACACACACACACACACACACATATCACGTCTATGTTTAACTTAAACATAAAAGTGGCATTGAGTTACACACACACACACACACACACACACACACACACACACACACACACACACACACACAAACTCCCACATTATTCCAGTGGAAAGAAGAAAAAAAAAGAAAAAGAAAACTTTCCCCCAGAGGTCAGGGGGAGTCAGGTAAACACATGGCCTTCCTGAGTGCACGGCACACTGCAGCACTTTAACGGCCCCGAGACGGGAACACACTCACTACTGCCATTTACATACCACTTACATCACCCGGATCACTTAGCGTTTCTTACTTTTTCTACACGTTGAACAAATTAGCTGCAAAATGATCTGCAAATTACTCGACGCAGCATTTAAAACTTAAAAGCGTTAAAGGTACACTGTAACAAATTGATGTAAATTTACAGGACTTTTTTTTTTACAGTTTCCGACTGTTTTTTCGAAATACTGCACATTACTGTAAAAGAAACAGCATTACGGTGATTTACAATATTTAAATGTAAATACTGTATTTACAGTTTAATACACTACAGTATACAGTATTTAACTGTTAATTAGATAATCAACACACTTTAATGAAAACTTCAGTAAGTACTTTTGCTGATTTTGTGGGCCTCCAAGTGGCGTAGTACAGTAGGTTAAAGCGCAGGTTCGAATCCCGGGTGATGCTCAATTGGACACGACTAGATTGGAAAGAAAATTGGGGGGAAAGAATTGGGTAGAACTAAAAAAATATATATATATATTTTTTTTAAATGCTGTTAAAAATACAAGTTGTCCGAAAAATACAGCAATTTACTGTAGTCTATTTCTACAATACAAATACTGTAATAAAACAGCATTTTACTGGCAAAACTGCTGCCAGTAATTTACTGTAATTTTACATGAACATTTTTTACAGTGTAGAAACAGGAGGTTCGGACTGAGGAGCGCTCGCTCAGCCTGTAAGAGTTTATTACTAATGAAGGAGCCGATCTGGATGTGGATTTAGACACACTGCTCAACAGTCATAGTTTCAGCTGAACATACTGTAGCTGAGAACCTGCGATAAACAAACAGTCGAGAGACAGAGAGGCTCTAAGTCGTCCTCAGGAATTTCAGCTGCTGTAACTTGTATGGCTGAAGAGCTCTGTGTGCAAAAATCCAATTCAATTCTATTCTATTCGAACAATTGTCAGTCATTCGCGCAAAGCACTTTAGACAATCAACAGAAATTATGGACGTTTGTGATGAACAAGCCGAGGGTGATGTTGTTGAGGCCGAAACTCCCCAGCAGGGTTTGATCTGAAGTCATACTGTGTGTGGATGGAACATGACAACGTGTTGAGCTCTAAACCGGACTAAGACCAGAACGTCTCATATATATATATATATATATATATATATATATATATATATATATATATATATATATATATACTGTATATATGTATAATTCAGGACAACTAGAATATAAAGGCCATTAAACAACAGAGGCAATAAATCATCAGCTGAAGACGCTAATCTGAAAGTGAGTGTAGCGGCTAAGTAGCAGGACGTTTAACAGCTCGTCCCATACGTGTGTGTGTGTGTGCTGGGGAACAGCCGAGCTAATTAATGGGACTAATCCTCAGCCCTGTGTGTGTGTGTGTGTGTGTGTGTGTGTGTGTGGTGTTTGTTAATGAGTCAGGTACTAAAAAGCTTCAATCATGTCTCTGAATAATGCTAAATATTTAATTTATTTAATTAATTTAGTTTTTATTTATTTAAGTCCTCAGGGGCAATATCGGTAAACATGTCATAAACAAAAAACAAACAAACAAACAAACAAATAAAGTTAAGAAACCTTTAAAAGCCTTTAAATCTGCCCTTGTCTGTAATAACAGCCATCTAGTGTTAATCTTCTAACTAAATTAAAGTAATTTAAAGTTTTTTAAAGAAGGATGAGGGGAAACTATGAAGTGCAGTAAAAGTCCTGATCTACGATAAAAGTCCTCAGGTGATAATAAAAATACAAAAGTTAAAGTCCAGGATCCAGGATATACATACAAAGTCAGACAAAAAAAACATTATACACACT
>CM060108.1:52656180-52658680 GCA_030522415.1 Channallabes apus | reverse complement strand
AAGGTAACAGCACCAGGAGGGTAACAGCACCAGGAAGGTAACAGCACCAGGAAGGTAATAGCACCAGGAGGGTAACAGCACCAGGAGGGTAACAGCACCATGAAGGTAACAGCACCAGTGAGGAAGGTAACAGCACCAGGAAGGTAACAGCACCAGGAAGGTAACAGCACCAGGAGGGTAACAGCACCAGTGAGGAAGGTAACAGCACCAGGAGGGTAACAGCACCAGGAGGGTAACAGCACCAGGAAGGTAACAGCACCAGGAGGGTAACAGCACCAGGAAGGTAACAGCACCAGGAGGGTAACAGCACCAGGAAGGTAACAGCACCAGGAGGGTAACAGCACCAGGAGGGTAACAGCACCAGGAAGGTAACAGCACCAGGAGGGTAACAGCACCAGGAAGGTAACAGCACCAGGAGGGTAACAGCACCAGGAAGGTAACAGCACCAGGAGGGTAACAGCACCAGGAGGGTAACAGCACCAGGAGGGTTAGAGCACCAGGAAGGTAACAGCACCAGGAGGGTAACAGCACCAGGAAGGTAACAGGAATGATATATATAATTCTTTCTTTTTTTATTAATCACTTGGATTAATCATTCATTCTGAAGCACTAATGTTTATTGTAGACAACCATACAGGGGTAATTGTTACTAAGCCTGCCCTGGTGCACTAATCGAACCCGGACCCTGGAGGTGCAAGGCGACAATGCTAACCACTACACCACCGTGCCGCCTAGTACACATATACAGTATGGTTCTTTAATGGATTTGCATTGTACTAAAATGCATTCTTTTTCAATTGCCATATACAGTATCCTAAATCACTATGGCCGTTAAATACAACAAAAAACAACAACACAATTTTCTTTTTTTTTCTTTTTTTTTTTTTATGAGGTGTTAGTGTACAGTAGTATATAGACCCGTGGCACAGCCACATCCTGGTGCCCCACTTCTGGTTGGAGGTCTCGTCGTATGGATGCCCCGTGTGTCTCTTTGGGATGCGTCTGGTGTCTGGGGATGATTCTATCTACCTAGAAGATGGTTCTGGCCTCGACTGGTGTTGTCAGCTGTTTCTCTGAGGACTTGACAATTCAATAGTTCAGGACTGGAACTTTCTACAAGTCTATCTGAGTCTCCAATAACTACTGGACTCCATTTTAACATTAATTAACATCAACTATTATAGCTGAACTGCCTGCCACCTAACACACTGTATAAATGCAGATCATTTCCTGCTATCTGTTTCACCCAGATGAGGATGGGTTCCCTGTTGAGTCTGGTTCCTCTCAAGGTTTCTTCCTATTACCATCTCAGGGAGATTTTCCTTGCCACTGTCGCCCTCGGCTTGCTCACCAGGGACTATCTGAACATTTTGATTCATACACATTCACATTCCATACAAACTTAAATAATTATTTTGATTGTGTAAAGCTGTTTTGAGACAATGTCAATTGTTAAAAGCGCTATACAAATAAAATTTGAAATAAAATTTAATCATCATCTCCATCACATCTTCACGATCATCATCATCAAAACCATCATCATCATCATCAAAACCATCATCATCATCATCATCATCAAAACCACCATCATCATCTCCATCACATCATCATCATCAAAACCATCATCATCATCATCAAAACCATCATCTTTATTATGATCATAATGATCATCATCTCCATCACCATTGGCATCTTCACTATAATCATCATCATCATTATCATCATCATCAAAACCATCATCAAAATCATCGTCATCATCATCATCTCCATCACATCTTCAACATCATCATCACCATCACTATTATCATCATCATCATCATCATCATCATCATCAAAACCATCATCATCACCATCAACAAAAACATCATCATCATCATTATCATTATTATGATCATAATGATTATCATCATCATCATCTCCATCACATCTTCACCATCATCACCATCACTATTTTTACTATCATCATCATCATCATCATCATCATCATCAAAACCATCATCATCATCATCATCATCACCACAATTATGATCATAATGATTATCATCATCATCTCCATCACAATCGTCATCATAATCATAATCCTCATTATTATAACTATCATCATCATCATCATCATCACTCTGACTATAATCATCATCATTATAATCATCATCATAATCACCTTTATCATCATCATCACTATTGCCATAATCATTATCATCCTCCTCATTATTATAACTATCATCATCATCATCATCATCAGTATCATAATTATAGTCATCACGATCTTCACTATCTTTACTATAACTAATATCATCATCACCATCACATTCACTATTATTACTATTATCAACATCATCATTATGATGATCTTTATCATCATCTTCACTATTGTTACTATCAACATCAACATCACCACCATCAACATCTTCGACATTATCCTCATCCTCATCTCCATCATCTCTATCATCATAATCACCATCTTCATCATCACCACCATTATCTTCATCATCACCACCAT